>JAPFBL010001932.1:0-267500 GCA_026182355.1 Hermatobates lingyangjiaoensis | reverse complement strand
CACCTTTCAAACCAGTATACTGTGAATATATAAATAAGCATACTGTGAAGTGGTTAAATTTACTTACAGGAGCATAAGTTATGTTACTTTATAGTTTAATAAAAGTGCGAGGCAACTAAATTAGTATAAAAAAGTAAAGTAGAGTACTGAAGTGAAGTTAAGAGAAGTTTTAGTCAACTAAATGAATATTTAATAAATAAACTTTAAAATAGTTTATCGCAGTTGCTATTATTAATAATATTTGTAAAAAGACTAGGAAATATAAGATGCACTATTTCTCTGTTAACGTATTTTCGATTTCAAAAACATAGATGAATTCAATTGTATTGATTTGGTTGGATAAGTGATGAAAGAGTAGGTTCAGACATTTTAGAATCTTTATTGTTATTTTTTTTAATGATTGTAGAAAATATGTAGGATGGGTATATGCATTTTAAATTTTGATCGTGACTTCAGAATAATGTACGACTGACTAGTAACGCTTCACTTTGCAAAGCAACAGGTTAAACTGCCTCCACGACGAGATGTCTGGGGTTCCAAATGCAAGGGCATTCCACCCTTTTCATGAGGTTGGCAGACACTCTTGATTCAGTAAGTCTAAATTTTTGTCTTCAAGTAGTGCAAAGAAATATTTTCGATCATTAAACTGTCTTCACAGAGCACAATATTTACTTATACTCATACAAAATAAATTCACATCTCAAATAATCATGCTTTTTGCCTCTAATACACTTAATTCTGTTACAGTTTCATATATGACAATGACATTGCAGTACTTGTCTTAGAAAAACCTTTTGAAATAAACCAATATGTTCAACCAATAAGAATGCTGCAGTCTGTTTTCAATTCCAAAGGTAGGTTTTTTGGTTTCTTATTAGTTACTATGTCACGCGCTGCATTTGCAGCCCCAAATGGCTTGTTTACAAGTATTAATTTTTCTCTCTCTTGCAATCAATCTCCCTAAGCGCTCGCTTACCATTAATCTTCCCTAATGTTTCAAATAAACTTCTCCATTCTCGTTTTTCTCTCAAAACACGAATGATTCACATTTGTCCAAGGTGAATATTTATAATCCAAGCATTGTTTAATAATCCATCAAATTTTCATGGCATTATCATAAAACTGTTTTTTGAATGATGTACTATCCCTGTTATTAACGCAAAACATATAATTTACAAGGTTTTAATTAAAATATTTCTTTCATTATTTGTAAACTAACATTATTTATTTATGAAACAAAATTGAATATCAATACCTACGTAATTAATTTTATAACTCTAAAAAAAGTTGTTACTGTTCTAAAGTTTTGGTTCAACATTAGTATTCCATATTGTACTTTATACATTAATCTTTACATGACTTTATATAACTCCATGTATAAATTACTTAGGAGGAGGGATAAGCAGTTACCCATATAAGCATTTATACATGCAGTTCTCTGAAAGTAAAATGTTAAGCTCAATATTGCCTAGACATGTTAAATGGTATAGATATGTTGACGTTATACTTTGCATCCGTCCTAATTCTATAAACAAATATGATTTCCTAGTAAAATTGAATTCATTAGTACCGATAATCAAATTCACAATGGAAGAAGAAGTAAGTGGTAATTTGCCCTTCTTAGATCTCCAGATCCATAGGTTACCTAATGAGTTACGCTTTAGTGTATATAGAAACCCTATGAATGTACTTGCATACGTTCACTTTTATTCTTCCCATCCAAAAAATGTTCAAATTTCTGTTCTTAGAAATAACTTTTTGAGAGCTTAAGAGTGTGCTGAATTTCTTAATGAAGAGATTAACAACATTAGGTCAATTGCCCCTTCATTAAAATACCCCTAGTATGTTAATAAAAAAAAAACTTTCTCTAATACTTCAACAGAGCCCTGTTCATTGTCAAATTCTATAGTTTTGCCATATCATGAGTCATTAGACCCTCTTCCAAGATTAGTCAAACAACTTGATTTTCATATAGTGTTTTCTAATCGTAATAGCGTGGGTAATATGTTAATAAAAAACTCTCCCAGCGAATTGGAGTCCGGTGGTATTTATAAAGTACCCTGCAAAATTGCCATACAATTAATATTGGTCAAACAGGTAAATCATTAAAGACGCGTGTAAAGCAACACCAATACAACTTAAGTAGACAGGAAAAAAGTAGTGCCACATTCTTGCATATAAAAAATGAAAATCATCATATTGATTGGACAGGAGCTAAATTTGTAACGTATGAAAAATCAATGTTGTTAAGAAATATTATTGAATCGTCTCTAATTAAATTTAATGGATAAAATATTATAAACATTAGTAACGGTCTCTTCAAACTTGATACTTTCGTTACGAGGGCAATAGCCTCTTCTAAGAAGGTTGACAGCTAGTGGATAGTTTTTTACTCTTTCTTACTGTACTCCTTTGTTTTCCTAAACACCCCTTTCTGGACATTAGTCCTTTCCTGCGCTTTCACTCTTTTAAAATACCACTCTTCCCTCCCACTCTTCTCAACCCCTCACCAGATGTTTTCTGCATCTAGTGTTTCAGGTGGGTTTTTGACTCTGACGAAGACCGCTTGTTACGGTTGAAAGATCTTAGTCTTGTTTTATCATTTCTTATTGTGGTTTGATCATTGATATATATATATATATATTATTAAAGTAGACGGCAGCTTCCGCATTTACGACTTTTTTGCTCGTGTTTTCTAGTTTTCGAACTAGTTTTTTCTGGTAGGGCTACCAGAAAAAACTAGTTCGAAAACTAGAACCCTACCAGAAAAAACTAGTTCGAAAACTAGAAAACACGAGCAAAAAAGTCGTAAATGCGGAAGCTTCCGTCTACTTTAATAAAATATGTTTACAAGAGAATCTGCTGCCAATATACACTAATATATATATATATATATTATAGGAGTGGACGCATTTACGTCTCCGTTCCTTCATTCTTTCTCCTTTTATTTTCTTTCTTTCTACTCTCCTGAAGTCGGCAAGACGCCGAAATTATCGAGATTCGTGAGTGTTTGTCCTTTTTCTTGTGTTCTCTAGCTGTAACTTTAATTATATATATACATTAGTATATTACGGTAGCAGTTCTTCTGATATACGTGATTTGTCTAACTCGATTGAGCATTTTCTACCGATAAGTTTCTTAACTCTTCGACAAGAATCACTGATCACGTCAACTGTTGTTCTCACAACAAAAAATTCATATTCAGAAAAATTGTATAAATATGTATATAGCAATTAAATGAAGTGTAACAGCAGAATTTTAAATAAAATAGAGTTAAACCTAAGGTATCGCACGTATAGACACAGGCATAACTCGCTTCTGTATTTCGACGATCACCGTCATCAGGAGGCGAAGAGTTCCACATTTTAATTCGGTCAACGTAGTAACCTTCCTATAGCCATCCATGGAAACTACCATCGTCTCAGTTTTAATGACTGTTTCCCAGTTCAAATCCTCAAACAGATCTGTTTGAAATTAGAAGTTATATTTGAATTGTTTTGCCTATCACCTATCTTTTAGAGTTGACTGATGACTTGCTCTCTAATTATATTATGGTATTACAGTATACTAACAGGAAACAACCTGTGTTGACGCAGATGAAGATCTAAAAACCTTGCAGAAGGTAAAATGAGTCTTTACCTAATTTTAACCATTGTTGACATTTCGTAGATATTGGTATTGTGAGTGGGTGGGGTCAGACAGGGGAATACGAGCCTATTTCGAAGACCCTCAAGTTTGCCCCACTGTCCATTCTTGACCAGGCCACATGCAGGTCCATCGTGGGTGACGATATCGATGACTCAGTCGTCTGCGCTGGCTCTCTGCCTCACGGCCACCAAGACTCCTGCCAGGTATATATATTATTCAAGAAATCTTTAACTATTATTATTATAAGAATCCTGAAAGATACCTCATTTACTATATGTAAATCTATTATTTACTTCATATACCATCAATTAAATAGCTTGATTTAGTAAAATATGCTATTGTTGATATTGAGAGCCTCTGTGATCTATTAAATACTCCTCATGAGGTATTTAATTCATTTTAGCGTACCAACACATTTACATCATTCCTATAGAACATTCTGACATGTGACTTCATCTGGAATTAATAGTTTTCATTTCAAAGATAATTTTCCTCTACCAACATTTCCATTCATAAAATTCAATACTTGTAAAGCACTAGAGGAACTAGTTCTTACTAATCTAATAAAAAAAATGGGTTTGTTATGTTAAGAAAAAAAAAGTCATCATTCAATTGTATTAGTTTGCTTCTTGTTTGCCATTATGTACCATATTTATATTTTAAGCTTGTAACCATATATGTTATATAAATCTATAATTACTATAAAACGATTTAACTAACTTAGTAGGATACCTCTAACTTTTTTTTAATATCCCTATTCAAAGAACATATTACACCAAAATTATAGTTCCTCTTAATGGTATTTTGTTCAATAATTTTAAAAAATTTGTAATTTTTGTTTGTGAAATAGGTCATTGAAAACACTCAACATTTTTTAAGTGATTCGACTGAAATAAGATTGTTGTTTAGAGGTTTAATTAAATTTTTTTTTTAATTAAAAAAAATTATAATTAAAAATTAAATGTATGAAGAATAAAATTCTAACATAAAAAAAATGAATGTCAGTCAAACATATAATTTCTGATGGTTTCCAAGGTAAAATCTCTATCAGGTATACTGGAAAAATCTCAAACTATTATGTAAATTTTAACTCAAAAAGAAATAAAATACAAAGCTGGGAAAGAGGAATAATGATGAACGGCTGGAGAAAAATGAACCAGAAAGAAAAGATGGTGCAAAATGAAATAATTGAGTAATAGAGATAATATAGAGAACAAATAGTTGATTGAAGGTTGGGAAAGATGAAATATGAGTGAGATTAGAGGGAAAGGTGGGGAGGGGGGGGGCTTCTGAAGAAGTAGAGACCAAGAGAATCTTCCTGGAACAAAAGATGATGATATAGTGACAATAAATAATAATTAGCGATTCATTCAACTAATGAATATATTACTTATAATGAGTAAAGATTATTCAGAAAAGAATGCCACTAAGGGATATACAATGCAAAAGATAAAATAGGGAACAAGATTGATATAAAAAGTCGAAATTTTGACGTTGAAGCATCGTAGGAGAAGTTAAGTTTTTAGAAAGAACATTGTTTATTTATGATGTTATATACATTATACTTAAACTTGTGGAGCAATTTCTATTCAGAAGGATATAAAGATAAATTATACAAATTTTACGGAATGAGAAGAGCTTGAGATAAAGAGAAATAATAAGAGATAGTGAAAATTTATTGAGTCATTTCAGTTATAACCGGCTCATTGCTGGTTAAAATGTCGTATCCTACAAGGGTTGGTTATTTTATTATTAATTTATGTAACAACTAAGAAGGCAGTGAGGTAAGATTAATTTGTTATGGTGTACCTGAATTATCTTTCCAAGATGAGTAATTTCGTCTCTTCGTTTTTATTCATTATTCATTTTTAAGTTTTTATATAGGAAGATTATTAAGATAAGCAGTTCTATTAAACTTTCATTTTGAAATTTACCTTTTAAGGGTTTTATGAAACTGATTGCATGTGACTCCATTTACATTATTGGTACATCAAATGTTAGGATAAGTTAAATTAAGAAAAGTTAATGCCATCTTATCTTGAAGATGAACTCCAACAAAACTAATAGCAGTATACGAGTTAAGAGACGGCAATCGTATTAATTTAATCATAGATAAAGAAGTAGCTCAACCTATGGATGTACCAACGTACTAATATTTCGAAATGCAACAGAAATTTCCATACAAAATTCGTCTCGATATACGAAGCTTTGCTTGAAATAAAACCTGTAATGAAGAGTCAGAGAGTAATCGTGAAGAGAGTGGAGTGAAGGAAGAAAAACAAGCCTGATGTAACCGAAGGTGAAGAAGGACAATGTGAAAATTAGAAAGAAAAAAAAATAATTAAAAAATAAACAAACTTTCTCTCTCTGTACAAATATAATAAGCTAGGATTCATTTTACGTTAAGTGAAACATAAATGTTTACAATCCAGTTTCTAAGGCAGGCGATGTTCTCTGTTTTATCTCTATTTCTTATTTACTTTTAATTTATTTGTTTTAAATCCATCTCATTTAATTGACTTCTTGTTATATGCATGTGTAATTGTTATTCATACTCACATTTATGCAGTATTTATTAAGGATTTTTCGTAAGTTTTTAGGCTGTGGAACAGATTAATCAAATTGTAATGAATTCTTGTAGGAGTATTAGTTTCTATACACACAGTCGGTCCACGAACGTATTAAATTTGTAAGTTGAAATACTAATGTAGTTGATATGAAATGTTTTATCCTTACCAACATAGTTGTATTACAGGTAATGCTAGCTAGAATTAACTTTGCTTTCTTTCATATTTTCTTTTTACGTCACTTGTTTACGACCTTCTCTATTTTCCAGTGTGACATCTAAAGTAAAGCTCTTCAAATTTTCCATTAACTGTGAGGCATTGTTAATATCCTCGTTGTTTCCAATGTCCACACTTGAGACATCTCAACTTAAGGACTGTTATGAATATGGAAAGTGACTTTCGGATTTTTTGACTGGCTTCCCATAATAAATCAGTATTTACGGTTATTAACACGATTTCTAGTTAACATAAAATATTTGAATGATATACAAAATAAACTTGCAAAATGTAAACCCCCGTTTCTGTAACCAGGGACCATCTGACTCTGGACTATCACCAGTGTTTGTGTCCTTCTGTAACAGGGTACTCATTGAACAACGAATATTTGTAACCTACGTTACGTTCATAGTCGTCTATTCCACATTCGCGGCATGTCTTGTGTGTACTACTTATTCAGTAGTGGAAAGAGTAGAGCAGTTGCTACCAAACTTTTTAGAGTCGCGACTCACTGTTTATGACCCCTAGCTCATGGTATCCCAATTAATTTTATTGCATAAAAGCATTAATGGAAGAAAATATATATCTAAAATACATTATCACATTTTTCTTATGATTGAGTGATCAACCCTGATTAGTGAAACTCGAGAAAAGAACTCATTGCTTAATAAAACAACCATCTTGGTATGAAAGCCTGAGTCTTGAACTCTATCAAAGTCAGACTTTTTTTAAAGCTAATACGTAATTCTATAACTTTTTGCGGTCCATTAAGCTCCTACTGGTGACCCAGCAGTAGGTCACAACTCATAGTTTGGGAAAAGCTGGAGTATAAATCCAGGGAAGATACCATCGCGGAATTCTAGAAAGAAGTTAGTTTGGTATGTTAGTTAGTACCTACTAGTAGGTACTAATTAATTAAATAGTAGTACTAATACTAGTAGGTACCTAATAGTAGGTATGTAGCAAATTGGTGAATTACATGTACCTTAAGGGCACAAAAAACATCCACATTTCTTGCTTACCAAGGTCACTAGCGATAATGCAAGCACACTTAACTTAGGAATATCTAAATTGCTCTCATGTTAGTTTTCTTTGCTCTAGACCAGGTTGGAGAAGTAAATGCTTTAACAACACTAATCACCATTTTATAAATGAGGTTAACTATTTCTTTTGAAATATGCCTAGATTTTAGAATATTACATCCCGCGTGAATAAATCGAGGGCCAGGTGGGGATCGAACCCCGGTCCTATCAGTTTAGAGGCAAGCACGTAACCACTGAGCTAGCCTGACCCCCAAAATGTGACATAAGGGCCAGTTCTAATTTATAAATGATTCAAAAATCCTTTTGAAGTTGATAAAGTTTCTTAGAGCCTACTAGTGATAGTCTTACTAGCTTCGTAGTTATCCAACCTCTCATGAAAAGTCAGTTTACAAATGGGTTGATAATAAAGTTGTAACTGAATCATTTTTCTCTTGCTTCATTCCCCATATTTTAGGCATTTAGGAGGAAGCAATCAGTTTTTCAATTAATATAATATCATCTTTGTTCTTGCAGCTCACCAGCTACAAGTAGCTAAATATTTCGAAGTTATAGTTAGTATGCTCTGTGATAATCTAATTACAATACAATAGGCCGACGTTTCCGTTGTGTACTAGGAGGGCCTTAGTGTCGTAAACTTCAAACTGACTAATTGAAGGTTCATGCACCATGAACAGGTTCATGGAAACTTGTTATGTTCTACAGAACTGGTAGAACAGACGCGAGTTAAAGTTGGAAGGCTATGATTATTGACGAATCCGCTTCTGCTGTACCGCCCTCCAGCTGTTTCAAGGTGCTGAGTCATATTGCAGTGGTATCGCATTCAACTTGGCAGTGACACAAAACAACCCAGTTCTACAGCCATTTAGATACTCTTCTATAGTTTTTATAACGTTCTACCACTATCTTGAAGGTATTTAATGGGATATGTTCGTATCTTTTTTTTAGAATCACATTTCAATCCACATTTACTCTTTTCAGTGGTTTCAACTGCCCCACTTCTAAAAATATTTAATAATCTATAAAGACTCTTTTAAATATAAAGGAAAATATGTTATAATAAAATTTTTCTGTCCCATTATGCATTTGCAATGAGTCGATGAAAAGAATGTGATTGTAAGAATAATCTGCATTAGCATTGCAAATATATTGATCATCGGTCAATAATATTTATCGTGTGATTGTAGCAATTGTTGATGTTATTTGTTGCAACACTTCCATCTCGCTATCAGTTATCAGTTTGCTGACGAAAGTATTCTTCTTTAATACTTACATTTTCAAATTTGATAGCATTAACTAAACGTAAGCAGTTAAAAAAACTGTAAATGTTGGTAAGTTAAGAAATAAGAACACTTTCTTACCACTTGTAAGAAACACGTGATAATAATTTTACACTTGTTATAATAATTGTTGTAATGTGGTATCCCTTCTACATACGGATGCTTCTATAACTCTGAAGCATGCATAAAGACTAAAGAGTAGCCACTAATTTCCAGGGTGACTCAGGAGGGCCTTTGACTTGCATGCATCCCATACTTGGACGGGTTCTCTGCGGTCTTACTTCCATCGGTATCGGGTGCGGTTCTGGTGAAATCCCTGGAATTTACACGTCTGTTGGTTACTTTTACCCATGGATAAGAAAAATTATCGACCAAGAAGAGCGAAGACTGTCTTAGTGAAAGAAACAATTAGCATTCATTGAGAACACGTTTAAAATTTTGAAGTGATAAAATGATTTTATAAATGCACTTTCCTTTTTGCACTGTCTGTTTTTTTTATTTATTTCCTCCTATTATTTTTAAATAAAATATAAATTCTTTTGATAGTTTAATTAAGTGCTAATAGTTTAATGTTTATTCCTTGATACATCCTTCATTGTGTGTAATATTGTTTTCGGTTGTCAAATCTGCCACGTTAGAAGGTAATTAGAACTATCTGTAGCTTAAAAAGTGTTAAGATAGAGAACAGTTTTTCACTTTTATAAATGAAATATGTATCTATAAGTGTTGGTTATTTGCGCTATTGGTTGTTTAGTCTATTTTTATTCTCTGCAAAATTGGAAAGACGATCCAAACTAGATATAAACAAGTTCAAAATCTAAGAAGAATAACACTCTGAATAAAGAAACACACTTACTAACTCAAATATTCGTAAATTCGTCTTCAGGAAAAAGAAAGTGGGAGACCAAGCACAGTGGAGTTGCAACAGCAGGTAACCCTTATTTATTTGAATTCTCTAATATGGAGTTCTTCAGGCTAACTAGTATGACCATTACAAAAACTAAAAAAGCATTATCCATGTCAAAAAGGTTTGTATCAACTGTCAGATAGCGTATCTATTTGATCTGGCCGCTTTCATCACTCAGTTGTGTCTAACCCAGGTGTGGGGAACCTGCGGCCTTAAAGCCGCGTGTGGCCTTTTGAATCATGAAGTCTTCTGCAGTTTGTTCATAAAAATGTTTCAAAATATAAAGAATTACAATTCTGGTAATAAAAACAAAAAAATTACGTATTTAGAAAGAAAATTATTTATCAATCATTATTTAAAAATTCTAATCTTTTAGAAAATCATTTTCCTGAGTTAACAAAGGTAATAAACGAGGCCAGTGAGGACACTGCTTAATCTTTTCAAAGATGCCAAACGGTTTCAGATAAACTGATCGATTAATACATATAATGATAGATTCAAGGATTTTACAATACAACTGTTATATAAGAATTCACTTATTTTGGGGAAGTGGATAGTGCTAAAATGGCCTTTACTCCAAAAAAGATTCCCCAATCCTGAGTCTAACCTTTCCTTCTGCTTTTCCTCATACTCAGCTAAAAATATCTCTCGTAAAGGTTTGATTAAAGAATAGGTCGAAACTGGAGAAAAAAAGATCTAACACCAAGAGTCCTTTAGTTTGCAAAATCCCGAATTTTATTTACAAATTAACTTTCATTATTATTTAAGAAGAACTTGACACTGTTAGGTCCTAAACCTTGACACTTGAAGGTTTAGGTCCTTTCAGTAAACACAAGAAAACATTTTTCTAAAAATTAGAACAATCCACGAATGGTAACTGAGACGAGCAACCTAACTATTGAAGCGCTTGTCTCCAAAAAAAGCCCCATTATTTTTGTTTGTTGGACGAAACAGGACCAATGATTCTTTCTTCGCGCTAGAATGAACATTGTAATGGAAAGTTTAAAGCTAAAAATTTATAACTGAAGAATTAGCTGTGCCGCTACTGTTTGTGTGAGATGAGTAAGGAAATTCCAGTAAATATATGTTTAGTTAACAGGTTCGAGTTACGTTCGTCGTCAACAGGTTATCGGTAAAGTTATTCAGCATGTTATTAAAAGAGAGTTTATCGTGTATGGATTTATTGCACTACTTAAGCTGTACATTTTATGAGGGATGAAGATTATAAGAGGAGGTTTGAATGGGACAGGATTTTTGAGTTTTCCTTGAAGACTCAGAAATGATGAATCAGAAATTGTTCTGGTGATGGCAACCTGAGGTCTGGGAACAACCAAACGAGAGCACTTATTTAAAGACACTTATTTAATTTGTCTGGCATGGCACCGAATCGAACATTTGTGAGCCACAAGGTTCTCATTGCCTCTGATAAAGGACGTACTTCATCATCTGAGTGATATTCTCAGTTGGTAAGGATGTGGTTTAAATGTCATATTAGAACATGGCTCAATTAAATCATTAGTTGTGCAATCCGTAATTGTGTGGTATTTACTCATTCTGAGGTAAAATGGATAAACCAACAAACGTCTCCACACAAATGAAGTTTTTTATTCAACGCGTTTCGAACACTTTGTGTTCATCATCAGGAAAACACTATAATACAAATTAAATCTAATTAGTTACAAAAAATTAGAGTGAAATAACAAAAAATAAAAGTTCAATTAAGAGAATTCAAGACATACTCAAGGAAGTGGTACTGACGGGTTGGTCAAGTGAAAACAACTAGTAGGAAACTGATCCCTTGCGAAAGAGGATAGGCAGGCATATAGGAGATAAGGTGACAAAGGTATCGGGTATGCTTGAAAGCCGTTAACTGAAATAGAGAAGGCCAGAACCAATTTTTTATTTTAAAAGGCCAATTGATCTTTTATTTTTTGTTATTTCACTCTAATTTTTTGTAACTAATTAGATTTAATTTGTATTATAGTGTTTTCCTGATGATGAACACAGTGTTCGAAACGCGTTGAATAAAACACTTTATTTGTGTGGAGACGTTTGTTGGTTTATCCATTTTACCTCAGAATGGCTCAATTAATAGATCTTTTTGAGATTCACTTTTAAAAGAAACCCTGTTGTCGATTATACCCACTTTGTAAGCAATAAACTTGTTTATAGAAGAGCTATCCTTAAATAATTATTGGAATATAAAAGTACAGGTATGATTTCAAAAAGGAATAAAGAAGGTAAAGAATAATGAATGACATCTCAGTATGAGTTGGAGAAGGAAGAGAGAAACAACTAGAGATTTTAGAAGGTGGTGTTATTGAACTAACGATTTGAAAAACTAAACTCCTGTTCGGAGACAATATGACACAAAGGAATTTCATTTACATTTGTTCTCAAGGAAATAATAAAATACCATTATTTATTTCTTTTGGGAGTACTTCACCCATCTGTTGGCATTACTTTACTCTCTTTAAGAGTAGACTACCAACAAACTCAGATAAACTTGACTTTCCAATTTCATTATTTCTGATACCTTCCTAAAAGCAATACAATGTCAAAGTCATTCAAGTAATATCATCTGTTTTTCATTTCTCTAAGAGATACTGACACAAGTTGTAAATAATCTTTTATTAAAGTACACTGGTGGCGAGGGTGGTTTTGCCTTCTACTCACTTTGATCGCAGCACAGGGGCTGAAGCGTCACTTATGACTGGCATCATTCTATAACTTCTCTCAGCTCTAAACGCCTCTTACTACATTTTGACTTATTTCTAATCTTTGATCCTGTTTTATTATTACTACCTAAAAATTAGTCCACATCTTTTTTACTTTTCTTATCACGAACAAAAATATAATCGCTAATAAACTATTTTGTTACTTTATTTTTTTAATTATTTTCCTTTATTAAAAAAATTAGCTTACAGCAAAATTAACAGATAACAATAAACAAGAAAAAATGTAGAATAGGATAGAGGTAATTAAAGATACTGTATTCTACAATTAATAATAATAATTACGAAGACACAAATATTGTGTTTGCATTTGTTGAACTCAACCATTAAGAAATAAATTTATTTAAATATTTTTCATGATTTATTAGGTAAAACTAAAATACTGCTTGTCAATACAAAGTATTACCTTTTTAGATAATTCCTACATTGATATACAATCTAATATAAAAAAAAACAGAAATTTATTGAGAAAAAAGTAATTTCCAATTATCTCAAAAACCTTTTATTATCTGATATTGATTATATTAATTATAATACAATAGTCATGATGAGTATCTCAAATATTTTAATATATATGTATATCTCGTTAAAGTTCACAGCAGCTCTGTGTTCAAGATCTTAATTCTGATATGCTCTAATCATCGGACGACTTTCCTTTCGGCTGGAGTGAGTTTCCTAATCATGTGTCCGAGAGTTTTGATGCACTAACTGATCACGGAATAATTTGAACAATTGTTCCTAGACTTATGTATATATCAATGATCAAACCACACTATGAAATGGGAAAACAAGACTTAGATCTTTCAACCGTAACAAGCGGTCTTCGTCAGAGTCAAAAACCCAACTGAGTTGATCATATACATATAAAAATATTTCACATAAACACGTGAAATAACAATCAATGATCAAACCACAAATGAAATGGGAAAACAAGACTAAGATCTTTCAACCGTAACAAGCGGTCTTCGTCAGAGTCAAAAACCCAGTTGGGTTGACGAAGACGAAGACCGCTTGTTACGGTTAGAAGATCTTAGTCTCGTTTTCCCATTTCGTTTGTGGTTTGATGAATAATATATAAATATATATATATATATATATAAATAAATATATATATTAATACAATAAATCATATTGTGGTTTGATCATATATATATGAATAATAATCAAAATAACACTTGATATAATAGATGGATTAATTTACCACAATGAAAACAATTTTTGAAACAATGCTCTAAGGCCTTTCGTTAACACATCGTCAGAGAGCAAGTGAACTAAAAAGAGTGAACTTTTAGTTCACTTGCTCTCTGACGATGTGTTAACGAAAGGCCTTAGAGCATTGTTTCAAAAATTGTTTTCATTGTGGTAAATTAATCCATATATATATATATATATAAAGTAACACAAAGGTTGATCCCGACATAACTCATTTCTATATATTTCGACAATCGTCTTCATCAGTAGCTGAAGTGTCCTATAGGAAGGTTGGACAGTGTCCGAAGTCCGACACCAGCAGTACGACCGTTACACGGTCAAATAAGGACTTATAAACGAATGAAGAAAAATGAAATAATAATAATGGCAAACATACAAAATAAAAAGAGTTTTATAATAATAATATTAATATACAAATTATTGTAATTATAACAACAATAAATTAATTAATAAATTATTTAACCAATCAATAATAATATAATATAATGTACAATAATAAAAAATAAAAATAAAGAAAAACGATAGAGTTTGAGTTTAGGGGTGATCTAGCTACGAGTAAGTATATTCTAAGTAAGTTCCTATTTAGAAACTCCTAAAGCAACTTCTTTATCAGGGATCTGTTGGAGAATTTGAACACTGAAAGTATGGAGTTCACATGAGTAGCCATAGGTAGGTTGCTACGTTGAATAACTGATGCCCTATGATAATTCATACAAAGATGAGTAGAGGAAGCCATGCCAAAGTAAAAAGAGTCAGAATTAGTACGATACAGTCGGTAAGGCGATCCAGGACGTACATGAGGTAATTAACATGGTTAGGGTAGGAATAATTATTAAAAGGTTAAGCGAAGTAAGGATTAGAACTAATAATAAGGCAAGTATGGCAGCCACGACGTCCACACTATATCATTCTAGCAGCAAGATTAGACTAAGAAATGAGTGAGGAAAAATAGTTTTCAAATCGGGAGGTATTCTGTAACAAATAGTATGGAGCGAGATTAAAGACCTAATGGACTCAAAAGTTAATTCTTTCGTTGTTGTTTTATTTATTTATTTTTTTAAAAAAATATATAAAATAATTATTGAAGATTGGTTAATTGATTGATATGTTCTAGCATTTGTTAGATGCTATTAAATATAACTAATCAATCATATTAGAAAGAATTTTGTCATATATATATATATATATATATATATATATATACATTTCTTATAGTATATTGGCAATTCATTACGATAAATTTTAAAGTGTTGTTAGCCACTTTACATGGTGGTTGGTTAGATGAGGCAAATAATGCGTTGGAGAGTCCACCCTAAATTCATACCATTTAGTTCAATTAAAGGAACCCAGAAAACGGATTGAATTTTAACTGCTCAGTCTACCCAATGGTATCTTACTGATGTATTCTAATATCAATACAGAGGGGCATGAATATATTTTTTAAATATAGAAAGCATTTTATTTCATAACAGTAAATATCATAGGATGATTTTATTTTGTAATTTATCTTTGTTATTTGGCATGCACATAAATCATAGTATACAATTTAAAATGAGACTAAGATCCTTAGACTCGTAAACATATATGTCAGTCACAAAGGGAATGACAAAATCAACATCAATATTCCCACTCGTTACCCTAACAAGGACAGTATACTGAGGTTTATAGCTTGTGTTTATTTTAATTTTTCTTTTAAAAAATATATATACATAATGAAGTCCAGAAATAAATTTGAAAAATAAACAATTAAAAGACGCAAAACAAAAGTCTCTACTTTTTGGATTGTCATTAGAAGCTTGGAATGAGGTAGACCAAACAAACTGGGTAAGTGACAGAAAATCCATCTATCCAAACAGTCTCTCTCTCTCTCACTGCATCAATCTCTCTCACCCCCTCTGACTCTCCCTCACTCTGCTGATTATTGTTCAACCAAAAATTAGAGACGGTAACTTCGTGTCTGTCAATTACTTGTTTTTCAAGTTTATATATGAACTTTGCTTCTCTGTTTTCGAATAATTTATTCAACATTTAAATATATATATGTTTGTTTCAAAATTGAATACAAACTGTTTAAAACTAAATAAAATAAATTCGCAGAAAAAAACACATATGAAAGATAACAAAAACTCACTACTATATTTTGACTGCGCTGTCATTAGGTAGAAATGAAGACGTAAGTTTTGTGATCTCTTGTATGTTACGTGTTTTTTTTCTGTAAATTTATCTTATGTATATATACATTTATTTAATATTCGAAATTTAAAAATGGCTATCCATATGGACGTATTTTTTTAACTCAAAGAACAACACTAGAACAAGACACTTACTACATTTGATATTTGAAACCACAGTTTGTCGTCAAAAAGTGACTAGAAAAGATAAGATGGACTAACGTTCCAAGAGAACGGTTTGGTATGTATATACTATAATCAGAATATTGTTTACATACAACTTGATTACATATATTCGTACATAATGCATTATATATTTCTTTATATAGATATTATTTGAAAAACATTTATATGTTTAACTACGTAATGACTAAATCTAACTATACACAGCAAGAACACTATATTATGATATGTTAAAAAAACCAATATTAACTAGAAAATTAACAATATTTATAATATATATTCCAAAATAATTTAGCAATACAAAAATACAAGAAACATACATTGGTCTTTAACAACTTACAGCTCATTTTTTGTATTTCTATAAAATTTAATAACATAACAATTAATATATATATAAACATTAACTAAAAGTGATAGTATTTTTAAATAAATTCTATATTGTATAAAAATACGCATTAATAAACTTTATCACAATAAAGAGAACTATAAGATTTTAGTTTTAATAAAAAAATTATTGAAATAAAACTATCTTTTTTAATTAATTGTTTGTTTTACTATCATATTTTTACAAATTACACATCTGATTTATTCCATGAAGTATAATCAGTTCTATAAAAGTCGTCTATATGTATTTCTCATTATTTTTAAGTGTTCATAAATGGTCCCTTGTGGAGGGGCTGGCAATAGAACAAAATAATTTGTAATCGCCTAATGTCAATTCATTTTGACCATCACTTAGATGTATTCATTATTAATTCTAGGGTGCTATAATGAGTTTTAAAATTCTCTTTCTAAAGATAAGTTTTACAGAAGGGTTGACAAAATTTAGTCATTTAGAAATTAGTTAGTTTTCTAGGATTTAATTAAAATATTTAGAGTTAACCTTTTGATGTTGCTATAATCTTCTTCATAAGAATATAATCAGAAGAAATATAAGATATCATGCATGCAAATGAAGATACATCACTAATCGTAGAATTGCAGCAAATAAAATATTACAAATGTAATGAAAAAAAGTTTGATCTGAACCTGAAAAAAAATGATCAAATTCTGAGACATATCCAAAACAAAACAATATCTTGGATCGATATTTCGAACAATAGTTTGTCATCAGGAGAAGATCAAGAGAAAACATGAAGAGGAAAACATGAAAAGCGGCCAAGGAGTTTGATAGTTTGTTTGATGAGTTTGATGAATATACTAGAGGTTGATAAGTTTGTATTGGCGAAAAAGGGGTCAATAAGTACGAATTAGTAGTAACACTGTCCGTCATACCTCGTAAATTCTCAGAAAAAATCGACCGGTTTCGGGTCCGTCCGGATCCCATCTTCAAGAGCAACTAACTGACTGTGTATTTCATTTTCCTATAACCTACCTACACTTGTCATCTACATAGTGGAATCAGTAGGTAGGTTATAGGAAAATAAAATACACAGTCAGTTAGTTGCTCTTGAAGACGGGACCCGAAACCGGTGGAGCTTTTCTGAGAATTTACGAGGTATGACGGACAGTATTACTACTAATTCTAATATTACTAACCTCAGTGGAACTAACCCATTAACTAAATAAATACGAAGTACTTATTGTTGAGTTAATAAAAATATTAATATTCAGGAAAGAAGTGAAAAGAAAACAAGATTCAAAAGGGTGTTGATAAGTAGTAGGTGCACGGTTGAAGCTGTTTTTTTGCATGAAAACACAATTCTGACAAAACAGAGAAACAGACTTCACTTGAAAAAAACGTTTTTTTTTGCAGCTAAAGCTCTTTGAATTTGAACCCAACTTCAGTACTGTTATTGCTGCTCAACAAGTACATTCTGTTCACTAATCCCATCAATTTTAGTAAAAAAAGTAAGCAGCGTATTTTTATGATATTGTAGTACTAGACTGACAGGTAAAACATTTTCATCAATAACATTCTTACTGCATTTTAAAAGATAATATTTTAAGGAAAGGGATGTGGAGCCCTGGATTGGGGTCATCATTTTTATTTTTTAAAATACTTATGTACATAAATTAAAATTTACATATTTTTATTAAATAACATGTACCACATCATGTCTACTACAGTGGATATAAAAAATGGTACCTTTTTATTCCAATCATTTTAGGTGATTTTAGAACTAACGTCTTAGTTATAGCATTATTTTTTCCATATCTAGAATTACAGGCACTAATTTGGCTAAAATTCATCAATTTTTGTTTTCCATTTCAACTTAATACTGAAGAGCATTTTTAAGTTTTCTAATCAACTTAAGTTCTTCCTCTCTATGTAAATTTACATAGGATTTCCCACATTACAAACTTACACATTCTCCAATGCTGCTTTAAAAGTCACTGAGGGTGAAATCTATATATTAGTTTAACGTAGAATACAAACATTACTGTCCCAGCTAACACCTCTTCTACGGTAAAAAATCAATCTCTCACTTTTTTGTATCCGTGTAAAAATCTTTAAATTTAACTTTTTTTTATTGATATAAAAAACTATATCAATTAAATCTCTTTGACAAAGTAAAGTACCGACTGTTTTCTAGAGACTTTCATAGTTCACCATTTTAGTGCATGACTTGAATTGCAGTTTTACTATTTCAATGTTTACTCTTTTCATTTTGTGGAGATTTTCTGTATATTTTCATATATAAGCTAATTTGGCATCATGAATGCTCTTCCCTGTATGACCTTTATTTTGTCCATTTTTGTGGCTAGTATATTTTCACGGTGTGGTAGCCGGAAGGCTTGGGAACACTGGTGAATCAAAACAGGCTAGTATATTTTCCCTTCATGACAGAAACTAAAAGAGGCACAAGGAGATCGTTTAATTCCTCGAGTAGTACAGAATCTGGCTGTCTGTCCTTCATGAAAAAGAACAGTAATAATAACACTGATAATAATAGAGTGACAATGTTTTTAGACGCTTAAAATACTGGTATACGTATTTCTCTTTCCGTATTAAATATAGCTAAGGAATATAGCTTAGGTATTTGTAACCTAAGCTAGAATTTAGTCAAATGGGACCCATATTACTAGATAACGCTTTTTTATATTTTCTTATTGTAGACATGCATTTAAAAAAGATCAGTTCTAAACCAATTACTATCAATTTCGAAATTTGGCTACCTATTAATAAAATGCGTGACAAATAAGAAATGAGATAAACTTGCCGTTATTAAAAAAGCACAAAAGTTGCAAGTATAAGCTGACAGTTAAAAACAATAAGTATTAATTTTTATATATTTATTCATTTTACTGATGGAATAAAGTGCAACACAACATAATCTACAATATATATATATATATATATATATACAAAATTGTCACAATAACACGTGATATAAATATTCAGGTTAACTCACCACATATGAATGAAAAATTGTCAATGATGCCAATCTTAATCCAACTTTAAATCAAACTTTATAACCTGCCTACAATTTGTATTCACTTGCTCTCTGACGACGTGAAAACGAAAGGCCTCAGAGCGACTATCTTCATTAATTTGTGGTGAGTTACCTGAATATATATATATATTTATTTATTTATTTATTTATTTACTCTTCTTTATATAATCTAGGAGGTCTCAGAGCTTATTTTTTCTTCATTCTGATTCTTCCTACGACATTTTGTCTCATATACATATCTTAGGTGTTGCTGGTCTGAATACTGGGCGGTGACTGAGTGTCGGCTTGGCGAGTAGCTGGTGGTTGCTCACCTAGTAGCTGCAGTGTGCTGCAGACACTGTCACCGCCCAGTATTCAGACCAGCAACACCTAAGATATGTATATGAGACAAAATGTCGTAGGAAGAATGAGAATGAAGAAAAAATAAGCTCTTAGACCTCCTAGATTATATATATATATATTTAAACTTGTTTCCTAAAAAGGTCTGCATCACTCATGTGTGAATGGTAAACAACAAATTTGTAAGCAACAAAATTTGTAATTGGTCGTGTGTTTTCTATTTGGTAAGAACATTTGGTTTTATATATTTTAATTTAAATATTTTGCTACAATTTTTTTTTATAAATTTTATCACTTAACACTTAAGAGATTTGGAAGTATGAAGAGTTTTGTGGGGGAAAAATACTTCTCATAGAACTCTTTAAGACTTATTGAACAATACCACCTACCTTTATTAGCAACATATACACATGAGTTAAAACGACCAAAAAAAGTGCCAAAATACAACTTTTTATATATTAACAATTATTCTTAATTATATATTAATCAAACTTTTTTAGATTTTTTCACCCAAAAAGCTAATAAGAACATTTACAAGGAACTGAAAAACCTCCTATTCAATTTGTTTATGAATCTGTCATTTCTCTAAGGCAGACGAATACACAGATAAGACAGCTACTTGTTTTCATAAGTGGAGTAAAAAATAGACAATCTCTTTATAAATATGAAGAGTAAGTAGGGTCCGTTTGCCTCATTGAGCAAATCTCAAACTGCACAACTTTTCTTAAATTATTCATATAATAAAGGAAGAAAGAGAAAAGGTTTTATTTTCTCTTTATTTTTATAATTCTTCGTTCATATTTTGTTATAGTTTTTTGTTATATTTTTTGCTATTTTTCTCTACTTAGTCTTAGAGTTAATGTAAAGGCATTTGTCTAATCGTTCGAAAAAAAAACAAAGAAATGTACCGCTTTTCAATATGAAACAGATTTCTCAACATATCCCCACCCAGCCCTCATTCGTCCTATTTCCAGTTAGTTGTACTGCAGACTAACCTTGGGTATAAACATCTCTGTTTCCTTAATTTATGCACAGTTTTTAGTATTATGCCTGAAGTTTTAATTATAAATCTACAAATCTTACATCAGACTTACGCAATTTATAACAAATTATAAGTAAAATACTATATGTTATTATGTACAAAAATATTGATTGTTATAGGTAATAATTAACCAAAATATTTCTCCAAGTGAATAACATATTTGTAGAACTATAGTCATAATATATCTGAACCATTTAATTATTCTCTTTTACTTGTGTGTTTTCTAAACTTATATTTTAATTGTAAGGTAGTGCAATCAATTATTATATTAGTATTTACTTATTGCAGGGTAAAGAAGTTAATGAAATAGTCTCCGCGTTGTTCAGATTATTTAACTTCTATATGTGGAGACTATTTCATTAACTTTTTTACCCTGCAATGAGTAAATACTACATAATAACTGATTGCACTGCCTTAGAATTATGTAAAAAGATTAGAAGCTTGCTTTTCTAATGCAAGCTTAGAAAACACATACGTAAAATAAAATAATTAAATGGTTCGGATATAGTATGACTATAGTTCTACTAATACGTTATTCACTTGGAGAAATATTTTGGTTAATTATTACCTATAATAATCAATATTTTTGTATATTATAAAATATATTATTTTACTTTAATTTGTTCTAATTGCATAAGTCTGATGTAAAATTTGTAAATTTGTAATTAAAGGTAGGAAAATAATTTGCTAAAATATACTGAAAAGTAAATGTGATGTTTAGAGAAATTAAGTGCTACCGTTTTTGAACTTTTTAGTATAAAGTATCTCAAATTACAAAGCCACCCAAAAGTAATCAATATCTACGTTTATTCGTTTTAAATACGCAATAATAAATATTTTGAAGTGAAAACGAATAAATGAAACTGAGAAGATTAAAAAAGTTAAATGTTTGTCCATATTAAGTATTGAGGGGTGACTCGTAGAGAGTACGGCTGCTACTGAATTCTATTTTAAGTTCAGATTGAAGCACAAGTGCTTGTGTGAGTGAATTACAGCAGGCCAAACTTAGTCTAAACTTTTCAAATTGATTTTATTTGCATATTTATCAAGGACATTGAATTTCAGGATGTGCTAGTCGAGTAATGAACGCATCTTAACGACTGATATCATTCAGTCATCTAAACAGCAGCAGTGCTTATCTTGAGATGAGTCCTTATCTCATGACCGAGTAAGCCACATATACTCCTGATGACGATTCAAAATATACAGTTTTTTATTTACATTCTCTCTATGTAATTTGACATGGTGTTATCGCCAAACGCTTCTATTACTGGTTATATGTATTCAAAAGACACGCTCCGTGATAACGATTAATCAAACAAGAAATATGCATTTTCTTATACTTCAAGGTGTTTTCCTATTCTGTTTTCTATATCTTTGATATATTATTTTAACTATATAACACTTCAGAGGTAATAGGAAAAGGTTTTAATTGGGCAGTACTTATTTAAATTAAACAGTTAAGTTTAACTGTTTAATTGTTAATAGTTAGGGAAAAATATTGTCAGTGTTGCCAGTCTTTATTGAGCTCCAATCTAAGTTTCATAACCTGCCAATCCCGTGTATTCATTCACTTGCTCTCTGACGACGTGTTGTACTAAAGGTCTCACAGGGCTAACTCCATATCATTTGGGGTGAGTTACTATTTAACGTTTTCGCAAGTTTGTAGGTTGGAGTGTTGATTTGGGAAATGGTTGGTCTAGGTTATTACCTTCCTTATGAATCTTGACGTTTCCATATATGTAACCGGGGTTATACTTGCCTATGATTGGTTCTAAGATCTTAACTTCTTGGTTTTTATTGGCTTCTTTGATGAGCTTATTTACATCAATTTTTAGCTGGTTAGTGGTGTTCTTCTTCAACCGTTTAAATTTAGATTCATCTTTTAAAATGCCATCTAACTTTTGCTTGTAAACTACTTTATCAAAAATTTCGAAGGTATTGGATTTATTTGCTCGTCGAATTACTATGTCAGGGTTTTCTCTAAGCTGTTTAGCTGCGATATTTAGCCTTTTCGTAAGTATTTTGCTAAACGGCTTAGAGAAAACTCTGACATAGTAATTCGAGGAGCAGATAAATCCAATATCTTCGTAATATATATATATATATATATATATGCTTCTCAACGCGAGTACTTCGCACTTTTCCCGATGACGACGGATGTCGAAATATCGAAGTGAGTTCTGTATTGTCTTTCTGTTTTTTTTCTCTGTGTTAAAGTATATATATATATATATATATATATATAGTTCAATATAGAAAAAGAAACATAGAGAAATCAAAAGAACACACTTACAATCTCTAATTTTCGGTTTGAACCGTCTTCAGGAGAGATAAGAGAGGGAAACCAAGCGCACTAGTTCAGAGACGGTGGGAGACCTCCTCTCCTCTCTTGTCTCTCCTGAAGACGGTTCAAACCAAAAATTAAAGACTGTAAGTGTGTTCTTTTGATTTCTCTATGTTTCCTTTTCTATATTGAACTATATTTGTCCGTTTTGGATCGTATTTCCAACAAAAAAGTATATATATATATATAATATAGACAGGGAAGCTCACACAAGCAAAAATGAAATTTGACTACACTATTGGACGCCCGAGAGCCGCTCGAATGGCAATCCAATTCTGGGAGTGGCCACGATCTTCCGGTGCCGACGCCTGTCAATGTAGCGTAGTGATTTTTTTTTATTGTGGTCTGTGTATTTCATTCTGGGATTTTATTTTCTTCACTTTGTTCATTTGCTTCTGATAGATTTTTATATTCATATAAAAAAAAAAATAAAAATGAAAAAAAAAAACGGTGTACGAGAATAACAGGTCAAATTAGACTCAAAGAACTGAAACAACTAACTCACTTCTATTTTCAGGTCACGAAATGAATAATAATTGACTATTAATTGTTAAGATATGAATAATAAGATAGTACAGAGTTTTTTGTACAGAAAAAAGTATATCTAATAAATTGTTGATAGATTTTAAACATCAGTGTGAGTTGCTGAATTCAATTTAAGTGAAACAGCAACAACCCTATAACAAGGGTATCATAAATGCTATTTCTCCCTCTCAATCAATTTTCCTTAACTTTAGTAATTTTTAATTTAGTATTTATTGTTTTTATAATACTAAGAAGAACAACTTACGCCTTTTTAAATTGTTAAGTATGAACAAAAGTAATAAACTCATTGGGAATTAAAGATTTATTTATTTTTTCAACCACCAAGATATACTTTGAGATGTTACTAAGACTAAGAAATCGAATAAAATGACGTCAACAAACCTTTAAAATTGATATATTTTATCTAACTTGATTACGAAAAGAATTCAGGTCAAATATTTGAAAAACTTGAATTGGATAGAATTATAAAAATAAAAAAAAAACTTCTATGAAACATAAGCCTTCATTGAAACAGTTGAATCTCATTGATTAAACTATTCAAAAATTTCAAAATTATCAGCGCAGCTTTACTTGCAAAGAAGGGGTAAATGTCAATTTGCATATTTTCTGATATATGGCAACAATGTGACAATGAGTGAATAAAGAAGGATAGTTTTTAAAAAAGGGTTTGTCTATTTAAAAAATTAGAGAACTATATGTTTTGATATTTTCCTATTTATAGACAGTAGCTTAGTCAGAAAGAGATTACATTTTATATTTTTAATAGAATAATATATATTGTTAATATTAGATTATTATAATATGTTTCTTAAAATAAAATATAATTAGTTAGTTATGTATATTTAAGTAATAACTCCTTCTGAGTTTACTATTTTTGCAAAAGCTCAACATTTTGTAATTCAAACTCTTAATTCTAAATCAAAACTTCTTAAATTTAAGCAATATAGAAACAAACAAAGAATAAGCACTTGTAATATGCCTTTTTACCAAAGATATTTTAAGAAGAATTATTAAGCTGGTTGAACTCGTACACTAACATTAATTCGTTTCATAACCTTTATTAAAACATTCAAAAGCCAACAAAAAGCATGCAGAAATAAAAATAAAAGAACTTCAAACAAAATCTAAATTAATATTTCTTTAGACATTTAAAACTCAATTGGATAATCTTGAATAGTATTTAATTCCCTAGCCAGTGTTGTTACTATTTTACTTAAATTAAATTCCACAACACAAATTAGTGATAAAATTATTACTTATACTGTTTTTCTCGAAGCAGTCTGATTGTGAAGATATTTATAAAGTTATTATGAAGAACAATGTTCGTGCTTACATGAAATATATAAAATTACGTACTTTTACCCACATTAAACTCTAAATATAATTTGATTCTAAAAATATTATTTTATAATTTACCTTATCTTGAAAATTGAACAAATTAATCAGGAAAACTTTGGAGTCTTTAGATTATCTGGGAAATTAATATACCTCCATTTGTCTTGAAAATCACTTGTTTATTTCAATGAAAACTTTCAATGGATCTGCCTTGTTCTTTGGAGCTCAATTTAACTTCTTTTCTAATTTCAACTAGTTCTAAGGGAAGCGATTTTCTTCTTAAGACGAACTTTGCTTCTTCATTCTCTACTTTTAATTTATTTGCTAAAATTTTTTAATTCATATATTTTTATTGTATTTTTTTTTATTTCCACTTTTTCTCTAATATCCGATCCGATACAAGTATTATTTTTGATTGATTATATAAAGAAAGCCTGATCATGCTTGTTCGATTAATCACAAAATAATACTGAACTTGATGGTATACCAACTGCTAAATGTCTTTGAAAGTGTAGATTTGTCCAAAAATGCATCTGATGTAATATATTTCATATAGTTAATGGGTTATTCCACTGAGGTTAGTAATATTAGAATTAGTAATAATACTGGAAGAAGGGATCCAGACGGACCCGAAACCGGTTGAGCTTTTCAGAGACTTTACGAGGTATGAGGGATTGTATTATTACTAATTCTAATATTTCATATAGTTAGAACGCTTGATCAATGATCTGTTGCACCTTCCCGACCATGGCTTTGATACAAACATATCACTACTTATCACTTTGAAAAAGTCATTGATGGGTCATTAAAGTCTAAAGAAAGTTAAAGCAGACGTTTTGTCAAACATAAGTAAGGCAATTAAACAAAAAAAAAATATAAATCCAGTTTTAAAATCTATTCAAACAATCATATTTTTATAAAATCAATCTTACAGTTGCTTTATACGAACTTGATTAGCAAGTTTTGACCGGTTTTTGAATTACAAAAATAAATTAATATTTATTTACTTATATATTATTTGTTTCATAATAAATGAACTGCGAAACAATTAATTGTTAGTGATGAAGTCCTATTGCTTGAAATACATGATAAATACTAATATTCAACCGGATTGATTTTTTATCATCGAGTGCTCTGAGACATATTTGATCTGTTTTTTCTCTTTTTTTTTTGAATATTCGATTTCCAAAATTTCAAAATAATATAATTAATAATAAAGGTTTATTTGAGAATTTCTTGAATGTTTTTAGGTGAAGGAACATGTAATAAATTAGTCCTGATAAAAGATTTAAAATGATAGAGAGAACATGTTAGGGTCTTTGCTGTTATTCATTAATTCTTAAATGCAATGAAATGGAGTTCATAAGAGATTTATATTTTAGAACTTCTGCAGTGGGAGTGAGAGCCTGTACAAGTGTATCTAAGCGTACTGCTGGATCCAAAGTTACATTTTATAGTTCGAATTATAAATGATTAAAACCACCTTCCCTTTTACGTTACATATCTATTTATTTAACATAAACAGTTTAAATAAGGTTATTTCTCAGTTTGATACAAAGTATGATATAAAATACTTATGCTTTATATTCTACTCTCTGATACAAACAGTATCTATCTTATTTTAGATATTAAATTATCTATCTTTATTTTATCAATATGAAAAAGGTATGACTTTGTGTTTTGAAAAATCAACTAAAGTATTCCCTTAGCTAGAAATATTGAGATTATGCTGATATATAGAGGATATTCCTCAATGTTGCCCACGTTGTCTTAGCCATTAAGTGAGTGCTGAGCATCATATCCTAAAAATATTGATAAAACATGTGCCATATCTGAAGTTGAACCATTTAAATGAAACTCATTAGTTGTACAATCCGTAATTGTGTTGTATTTACTCATTAAGGGGGTAAAACGATAATTCAGTCTTCACACAGAAAAAGATTTTTAATTAAACTACTCGTAGCTCCAATCTAAGGTGTTATGCGATCAGGGCCGAAGGATGGATGATATAGGAGTTACTATATTATGAACGGAGCCTCAAGGGTACCAGGCGACTCTCTTCAGCAAATAGCCTTACTCCGGTATGCGGTGCTCTGCCGGAGCGGACAAAATATCACCGATAGAGTTTCAGGGATTTCCCCCCTGTAAGGAGAAGGACGTCCGGAGACCATTTTCAGGAAGCGCAGAGGGTCCAAAAGCGCTAACTAGTGGGAGCCAACCTTTCACAAGTGCACCTAAGGACCCTAAGAAGGAGAAAGGAAGTTACTTTCTCCTGAAACGTAGGGAGCCTGAATGGACATTATCAATAATGGTTTGTGCAAATTCTACAAAGAGGAAGAAACACCGTGGCACCTGTTGACTGACTGTAAGGCAACTTTGATGCACAGAGGTAAGTGCTTCGGGACACTCAACAAAACGATAGAAGAACTTTTACCGCTGGAAACAGCAAAAGTACTGAGCTTCTTGGAGGCGTTAAAGCTAACTGCTGGGGTACTTTAGTACAGAAGGAGAAGTACAATAGTTTTTTTTTAAGACGCAGTGCTACGGTCACCCTCAAATAATAATATTAATCAACTACTCGTATCAAACACTTGGTGATCATCACCGTTAGTTTATTCCATTTTATTGCATATAATTCTGGTTTATTTTTGGGTCATTTAATTTTTAATTTGTTTTATAGAAGTTTACCTGATGGTGAACACAAAGATTAAATAAAAAACATCTTTTGTGTGGAGAATTCTAATTATCATTTACTCCCAGTTAGAAAAAAAGGAAATTTTCATTTATGATAATAAATTGTTTGGGTAAGAACAGTTGAGATTTAATCAGTGCCAGGCGCACAGTCAACAGAAGTATTGTTTAAACACTCTCTTTTACTTCTTAATTACCTACTTGTAATGCAACGTATTGAGACTTAAAAGTTTGTATAAAGTTTAGGATTTATTCTAATTGATATTCATTAAAAGTGTAGATTAAGTGAATAAATTTAGCACAACTCCGCTGTAATGGTATCGCATCATGCAGCACTGCTGATAGAAATGGGTTGGTACGAAGCTTGAAATAATTTTAAGAATACTTGCTCAGTTCCCTCTGTCTGTCTGATGATGTAGTGCAATTAAGTGAAGTTTAAGGTAAAGTAACAAAATGGAAAAATCGATAACTTCTAGAATCAGTCACCATGTCGTTCTTACGTGTTTATTAGAAAATGTAGAAAGTCTGCATATTCAATTAATTCTACTATTAAACCAACGCAATCAGACACCACGTAACAATTAGAAAAGCGCAACGGTTAGGAGAAACACTGGGCACTGATAAAACCAGGGAGGCTACAGAATATCTGTCTGCTCCAAACTACATTCACACGTTATCAAAGAACAGAAGAATGTCCTATGAGCAGATCGGAAATACGCAATCTGACAATCTTATAAACTTTTCTTTGCTGAAAATAAGGAACAATTTTAAATTTCCAAGTGTGAGTAAATATTATATACTCAGCTACACTCCTGGAGAAATATCAGAATGTTATTAGTACTACCTAAGGGGACACACTATTATTATTTAAGCTTACCATTCGCGTAAACTTAGGGGACACACTAAACTTAGGGGACGTAAACTAAGGGGACACACTATTATTATTTAAGCTTACCATTCGCGTACATTTTTTTTCAATAAAATTTTTCGAAAGAAATATACATATGTACAATATGAGTTTATAATTTAATGATTGTTTAGTACCTTTTGCAGTTCCAAAAAACATTATCATGGTGCAAAGTTAATTTGGTTAAGTTACTAACAGACATGCACGACAAAGAACAAATTTCTATTTTATAACTGATACAAATGACATGCGGAAACAATACTTCATTATGTTGCATACCATAAGCTTCGTAGTATTGACTTAGTAGTCAATAGGTCAAAGTGTGTTTATAACCGGTGTAGTTAGTTACAAGTTCAGGGGGCAAAATAGTAGCGAGTTTAATCTAAGTAGACCCACCGTTCAAAGCATTCACTAAAATTACCAACCATTCACAAATCAAGACAAACTGAATTTAAAAATACTAAAAAAATGAGTGCTATTACGAATGTCTTTTGCTTAAAAATTAGATCGTAACCTACAGTACAGCCCTGATCCCCGGTGGTTTAGGTTCATCTTTCATTCCTCTTGCAACCTTTTCCAGTCCATTATCGTCTTCAGTAATTAGACGAATTTAATAGAGATTTGAAAGCTCTTACATAAACTAAATTATATTATTATATAAAAAGATAAATATTAATGTAGAAAAACCGTATTACCTTTAATATCCTTTTCATACCTTACCTTCCAGCGGAGACCTTCATAAATGCATCGTATTGATAATAACACCTTTGGTACAAAGAATTATACAACTTTATTTGAAATATGAACATTTTATATTTTTTCTAGATTTTGTTTTGAATTATTATATGAAGGGGTGTGGAATAACTGTAAATTGAATCATGCTTACATAAGGACGGAAGCGCTAACACACCTCTTACAAATTAAAGATAGTCAGCAAACAAAAAACACGTTTGTCTTTATCTCACATGATTATTTCAGTATCAGCACAATTATGTGCTGTTAACTGTTTCATTTTCATTTTTACTTTATTTTGTGCAAATATAAAATCCTAGATACTTGTCAATTATGTTAATGGTTTTACGATGATTAAAATGATTTCCTATTCACCTTCTATGAAATAGCACCATTCTAATCGGTATAAGACGATTTGAACCCATAATACTGCTTGGGTATATTGAATGTGATTTCACTCAATTCCTCTCCAGATAACAGAAACTACTCTTAGATCACTCAACATTCATCATTTAGAAATCAACAATAATTTCTTTAATATCTGTAATGACCTCTACTTTCCTCTTACAAGAGATGATAATTTAAATGTTATTCACATCCTAATGACAACTGTTGAACGATTCATCGACATGTCAATTGAAAGTGTATTATTTAGTGTGGATGCAATAACGGAACATTATTTAAAAGATGGACAAACGAATTAAGAAATATGGATTTATAAAAAAGTTATTAATTTTAAAAATTTTTATATAGAAAGAATTGTTACCTAAATTTAGAAAATAATATTATATGATATGTTGGGAAAACGTTCCGGAACAGACAGTAATAGTTCAAAATTATTATAGTAATACAACTAAATTAAAAAGTACACATCTACAGTCTGTAATTTTTAGTTTGAACCATCTTCAGGAGAGCAAATCCCTGGGATGGAAACACTAAAGGTATGTTTTTTTCTTTTATTAGAAATTCTTTACTTCTCTTGAAGCATATATATATATAAATAAATACTTCTAATAAAATGAAAGGTCCGAATGGACAATAAAAACTTTAACAAATAGGAAAGAACACTAGAAATAGGAAAAATAGGAAAGTACTTCTTCTCGATGACGACAGATTTCGAAATATCAAAGTGGGTTCTGTACTGACTTTCTGTGTTCTTTCCTATGATTTTAAATATATATATATATATATGCTTTGACGCTTTAACTGCCGTTGTATCGGTGCTCTTTGCTATTCTCCTTTTCTTCTCTTGATGACGTTTGAAACAAGAAATTAGATATAAAAGGTCTAATTTTTTTTCTTATCATATTACTACTATTCTTGAACTATTTTTGTAAATCAGCACAAATTCAGTATAGAAATGAAGTTGTGATGATTTCTTAATTTTATAGATTCAGTCACATGTGTTTATTGTGGCATTTCTGCCCATACACTCGCATACACACAAAATAAGTTAACCTAGTTTTAAATAATTCCATTCGTTTTACAGTTACAACAGACACTTTACCTTATTTCCAAACGCTTTAAACTTTTAAAGACTCTAACATTTGATAGTGTTGTCTGTCTGTGTTCTTGTCAGATTTGTTCTTTTTCACATATCTTATATGCGAAACTTTTATTTCTTTTTTTATTTTAACAACATTTATGTTATGTTTAACTTATAGAAGAATAGTATATTTTTAAATATATTGTTTTTTGTAAACACTATTTTTTTATATTTCTGGTATAGTTTATCATTGTTTTTTAATATTTCATTCTTGTTTTTTTTTTACTATTCTAAAGAATTAGATCATAAATTATCGTAATATAGTAAGCTGTGAAAGAACATTTTATTTCAAGATTTCTTACTGTAAAACCTAACTGATAAAGTAAAGTCCATTTTAATATTACTCTAATGGTTTCCACTACATCGGCCTTACAGAAAAATGCTTTGGTAAATTTAAATAAATTTAAAAAAGAAAAATAAATATAAATAAATAAATGATTACAGTTATAAGTATTAATAAATATTTAACCTGTTATTGGGAATCTGATATCTTACATACTTGACTCAACTCAACCGGTTTCGTAACCTAATCCGCCATCTATAGTCGATTGAAAAAGATGAAACAGTTCTGAAACAGGCAAAGAGCACAAGTTATCGTAGAGGTTATAATTTAGATTGCCTAGCATTACTAACAACCTTTGACTTAATAACAATAATATGTTTTGCTCAAATTCATTAACCAGAATTATACTTATGTTACTAACCAAGATAAGAATTGTTAGGGGTGGAGGGTAGTTTATTAAAATTGGTCGATGACTTGTGGCACATTTCTTAAATTATAAACATGGAATGTTTAAAACTAAATCTAAGAGTATCAATTAATTGATTATTTGGACTTATTTTTTTTTTTTGAAGTCTTATAGATGGAAGTTAGTTCTCTTAGGTGTCTTCTTCATCAGATTCGATGTCCAATGTTCTATTACCGTCGACAAGGCGAAAGGTCTCAAGGAATTCATTCAAATCAACCATACCATCTTTGTTCATGTCCATACTTTTACAGATGTCGATGGCCTGCTCTTGAGGTTTCTCTAAGTGTTCACCAAGAAGAAGACAGGCTTCTTTGAATTCGTCCACAGAAATAAATCCTTTAAATAAAAGCAAATTAATATAATTATGAATAGTTATATAGCAATGCAAATAAATATATCTTATATTTATTTATACTCGGAACCACCCTAGTATTCTTTTGGACTCAAGTACGTTTAGACCCTATCCTGAAAAAGAACTCTCATAACAAATGTCTCAATTGGTTTCAGAAAAAAAATTATTGAGAGAAAATATGTCAGGAATAGTATTATTAAATTTAAAAATTTAAATAATGAACTAATTATATTTATGACCAACAGTATGTAATCATAGAAACAAGCTGAACAGAAACTTTGAACCTTAAATTATGATATGACTTAAAGGTTATACTATTTCTATTAATATCAATTTTAATAATGTTTATCAAACTTATAAGTAATTTACAAGTCAGTTATACGTATGGAGTACTACCAATGGGTAGTTTCTCCACTCTTTTACGTCTCTTTTATGTATCATGGATCTGTATTACTTATTGCCCCTGTAAGAGTAGTTGTAATATAATAAAATAATTACAAAAAACAGTTATACGTTTTTTCATGGAGGAATAAGTATAAACAAAAACTACGTTACTCTAACTAATCAGCCTAGCATGTTCTAAAGAAATGTAAAAAACCCGTGATACCATCCTGCTCAAATAAGCCGAATGAAAGCAGATATATAGTTACATTGAGTCAGGTGTTGCTCTACATTGTGCGTTTACAGTTAGTATTCAATACACAAGGTCCAAGTATATCCATAACAACAACATTTAATAGCTGCCAACTCTTATAGGCAAGTTGTAAGTAAAGCCATCTGTTCCAAGTCTCATGGGTAATTTCATGGACATTTTAAACATTCCTACTAAGACGATATGATATTCTGTAACATTTGTTTATTGTGGCAAAAGCCACATACCCCCAAACACATACACACACACATACACTCTTATAATTGTAATGTTCTCACTTCTAAATATAATGGTGCAAATAAACAAACAATCCACAGTTTTCAAACTACTCTGTTAGGCAGGGGCTTGAAGATTTCAGCGTTGGAATGCATAAACAAATCATTTAATGCAATAAACTCGTTTTAATGAAACTTCACCTCAGGTTTTAGAGACAGACTCTCATTACCATTAATGTTTAGTAACTATGTACATTACTAGGCTACTTGGAAATAAATATTACTTTTATGCATTCGACGTAAGTGTAGCATTGTGACATTTTATTTTTGCTATTATTATTGTCATGGAATTTACCATTTACTACAAGAGTATGTTCATTTCTTACTTCTCAAAAGCTTGCAGTCAGGTTTGGCTGCAGTAGGCTTAATGCTCCGCCAATCAAATTATAAACAAAACTTTTATTGGGTGTAATCATGGTTTTCACAATTCCCATTACATATCGCATTAACATGTTGACTTTAATTGAAATGAATTGAAATTATTTTCAACAAATTGGCATTATGGTTGAAAAGATAAATAATTAATGCATTAATGATTTAAAAATATTTAAATAGAAAAAGGAAAAAAAAATGTTGAGATGGATATATTAATATTTCAAATATACTGGTCACAGAATCGCATTTGATATTTCAGTCATTACACTATGAGAAAAACTTTTTTAATTGAAATACTATGATTCACATTAAAATTCTTTTCAAATTTTCCGCAATTTTCATTCAAATAACATTAATTTAACAAATATTATTATATTTTCCTTATAAGGTAAATTAAACCTCCTTTCCTGAATTTGAATGAACGTGAAATTTAATTTACTTCTTTTTTACCTCTAGTAGGAGACCTTACAAAAAAAAAACACAAACTGAAGGTTTAAGACCGACACCCTCTCGTGGGGATCCCTTCGTCTCACTCCCCAGCAAAAATCAAATAGAGAGGGATTAACATTGAACCTTCTCTTTGGGTCGTCCAAGTGTTTTAATTGAAAACCTCTTCTTTTATTATTTTACATTATCATATTATTTAAAAGCTAAATTATTATAACAATATTTCATATTAGAAGAGACTATAATCAAAAACTACAATATCCCAATTCAGAGTTTTTTATTAATTTCAGAATTCCAAATGGTATTCTATGTACATAAACCTCTAAGAATCAGTAACAGAATCATAAAAATGTTTCGACCAAAAGAAGTCTCACTGACACTTGCTAATAGATGATGTGAGACTGTGTCAAAAACCACTTGTTTTAGTTGAAAGATCTTAGTTATTTTTCGGATTTTGTTACTGTGGTTTAAACATTGATTTTTATTTGACGTTTTATTTTAAATCATAGTAATTTTTTTTGTTAACTCTGACTTGCTAAGCATTTGTTGCCCTTTTTTTTTATCTTTTATGGCATTTTGCATTTTACTTGAAATACCTCGTTTACTTTCTTTATTTACTCATTACTACACGTTTCCTTAAGAATTCCATCGTTTTCAGATAACTCACATCATTCATCATTGATCATAAGATGACACCTTAAGGAGTTTATAAATCCCTTAATTAGACCTTCTAATGACACATGTCCCATATTATTTGCTTTGGATCCACTAACAGACCGTTAATGTACTCAAATGACTAGGGGGCCAGGCTAGCTCAGTGGTTACGTGCTCACCTCGGAACTGATAGGACCGGGGTTCAATCCTCACCTGGCCCTCGATTTATTCACGCGGGAGGTGAATAAATCTGAGCACGTCGTCCCTCGGAGAAGGACGTTAAACCGTCGGTCCCGAGCCTGTACGATGTCAGGTACTCGTTAAAGATCCCTACTCTAAATACATTTGAGTTAGGCAAAATTTAGGACTCCCACTGTAGAATCAATCTTCATTGTGTGGTATCACAAAGGGCCAATGCTTGGCCTACGTGTGTTCCCTTGTGGGACTGCCACTGCAACCTAACCTACTCTAATGACGTCTTAAACAGCATAAAAACTCTAAACAACGAATTAGTTTCCTTAGATACTCATATTCTTAGATTAATCATGTTATGAAATATGATTCAGTCGTAGTTAAGTAAATTTAATAGATTAAATATTTTAGACATTAATATTGGCTTATTTAGATTACACTCAATATTAATCCTATCAATATCACTGTCTAAGTTATTTATTCTTTTTACTAATAGTTTTATTCATTCCACTCCACAGATATGTATCACACCGTCAAAAGTGTTTAATGTAATTGTAATCTATATAAAAATCTTATAAAACAAATCTCTCACTGACAACTACACTCATATTAAAAGTACCAAATAAATGAAAATAAATTTAAAAAAAAATAAAAAAAAATTTAATCATATTAAAAAAATAAATGAATAAATAAGTGTTTAAACATTGAAGAAGAAACTTGTATTATAAACACCACGAAGAGATGTCATCCGAGTCTCAGACAGGATTATGACTTTTTTTATTATACCTCTCTGGAGAACTTTAACAAATTGGAAGTTCTTAGCTTCTGCATGTTTTTTTCAATATAGAATAAATTATACAACTGTCCAGAGAGTACTATTTCTTATTGAATCTAATTTAAAGATATTTAGTTTATTCAATTTACTTAACCAAGACTCTATCATGTTTCATAGCGCGATTAATCTTTCATCAAAATGATATCATTTTGGTTTAGTCAAATTTTCATCGTGTTCTCCATTACTTATGTTTACATATATTTTCTTATTCATATATATAAATATAAAAAAAATCACGAAATATTAAAGAATATAAACAAACCTGAGTTATCTTTGTCAATGATTCTGAAGATAGCTTCCAAACTGGACTTGTTTCTGTACAGCGTCTCCACCACCGTGGTGTCACTCTGGAACAGAAATGAAGTCACAATTAGACCAATTTATAAATAGTTGACTTTTAATTCAATACTTAAATGTTCCAAACCAAGAGTATACATTATTGTTTAAGATTTTTATGGGTTTTCTTTGCGTACTCATAAAACATAGTCAAACATTAGTTAAATGTATAATGTGTGTAAAATACACAGTAATTATTCATCCATGTATTAATTATCACTTATAGCGAATTTAAACTATGTCGTTTGATTTCTGGCTATCCACCATAAGCAAGGTTGGGTTGAGAATACTTCACCCAAACAAACTTAGATGCCATCAGATTGATCATTGATCATTCCTTGTTCCTGAAACCAATTTCAAACAAACCGGTTGCAGCAAACTATTTGTTATCATTCAAACCTGTTCAAGACAGCTGGTGACAAGGGAATGTTCAAAGCACAAACACAAACACTCTCACAAGTCAATCCTGTCACAGTTTTCTGTGAACGAAATGTAAAATTTCACAAAAAAGCGTTTCATCAATTTGTGTAAAAGTGAAAGAATAAAGCGTTAAATAATTCAAAACGACATAATACGGTCCATTTAGTACCCCATAAATCAAAAAATGATCTTGCTTTATTTAATTGTGCTTTACTATATTCTATTTTATTTGGTTCACTATTACTGAACATTTGACTATAATCCAAAAGTGGGAATTGATTACACCAAACTAGAATACATAACTAATTATATTTTTTAACTAACTATTTTTAACTAACTAAAAATACAGTTATTTAAGTATTGTAGTTTGGTGTAAACGACAATCTCTAAGGACAACCTTTCCTTATCACTTTTGAATTATAGTGAAAGGTTCTGTAATAGTGAGTTGGGAATATCACTGGATAATTTAATATGGACATTAGAGCCAACCCATCCAGCGTAAGCTTGTACGAAAGTTGGAGGCTACCAGCAAAACGTTAGTTAATACAGATATGCAGCAAAAATTGATAATATATATATATCTTTCAGGCTCTTCAAGCTTGATACATTGTTGACGAGGGCAATAGCCTCTTCTAAGAGGGTTGACAAAGAAACATAACAAAGACACACTTTTCTTAATTTTGACCGTTATGGCGGTCGTTCTCAGAAGAAGAAGTTAATAGACGGGGGGAAGGCAGTCAACTAAAGAACTGACTAGGTAAGGGCTAAAGTAGTGCTGTTGCGAAGGAGAAAAATAAAGAAGGAATAAAGGATTTGAGATCAAAGAAAAAAAATTTTTAAAGTAGAATAAAGGTAAGGAAAATATATTATTTATTGATAATAATATATATTATTGCAATTATACATTTAAGCTTCAAATATCATCAAAAAAAAAATACTAAATGGACTCTAATGGCCTCAAATCTTGTATATCCGTCAAAAGCTCCAGCTTACTACATTTTCTTTATGGTAAAGTAGAACCCATTTATCTTTTCGGGTTTACCTTGGCCACAACAAATAAAGTCTTTCTTCTCCTGAGGACGACCGCCATAACGGTCAAATATTGAAAAGTGTGTCTTTGTTATGTTTCTTTGTCAACCCTCTTAGAAGAGGCTATTGCCCTCGTCAACAATGTATCAAGCTTGAAGAGCCTGAAAGATATATATATATTATCAATTTTTGCTGCATATCTGTATTAACTAACGTTTTGCTGGTAGCCTCCAACTTTCGTACAAGCTTACGCTAGATGGGTTGGCTCTAATGTCCATATTAAATTATCCAGTGATATTCCCAACTCACTATTACAGAACCTTTCACTATAATTCAAAAGTGATAAGGAAAGGTTGTCCTTAGAGATTGTCGTTTACACCAAACTACAATACTTAAATAACTGTATTTTCTTCTTATTTGTAAGCAACCAATAGAAGAAAAGATAGAACATCATTATAAGCAGTAATTTTATATAAGCAGAAGTTTTATGTTTATAAATGTTGGTGTTGAAGAAGAGGTTCCCACTCCAGATTAGACAATATAGAACACCTTTTCAATGGATCGTTAACTACAGTCATTACATCTATTCGATTATATCTTTATTGAGTAACGTATGCAAGATACAAGTATTTCAATTTTTTATTTGACTATGATAATTTTATGACTCAGGGAAAGTTGAGAAAGCCTGTACTAAAGCATAGATTATCTCGTCACATTCCTTCAGAATAAAATTAAAAGGGTCACTAGAGGCAAGAAGCCTTTAACTCCCAAGGGAAGGTGATATTTTCCCTCCCAATAGAGGCAATATTAAACATACTACTTCCACCTTAAATAAAAATATCAGATATAAACATTCTTATAATAGAAAAAATGATCCTCTTCTTCACAGATAGATTTTTTACAAGTTATTGAATACAAGTGTATATTAATATTTATATAATATATAAATAATAATAAATAATACATAAATGTAATATATATAATATGATAATATAATATATACATATAACATATAATATAATATATACATGTTTAATAAAATATTTTTGTAAAAAAAATATTAATTATGAAGAAGAAAATTGTTGAAAGGGGACTACAAAAGATTTAAAATAAAGAAAAGAAATGCTTACACTATGTTATTGCGGTATAACCACCATGAGCATGAAAACGGAAGACAGCAAGGATGAGAAATGGTGACTAGCATATCCTTCTACAACAAACTACATACACATACTCCCGTAGCATTTTTAATATGGTTTTGTTTTTTATTTCTTATCAATTTCTTTTTTTCTTTTACTTGTTTTTTTTCAATTTTAATTTATTATTTGCTCTATTTATATTTCTCTTTTTAGCTTGTTTATTATTGTTTGTTCTCTTTTAATATTTTAATTGCACTTTATGAGTTTTATAACATTTTTTCCTTTTCAAATTACTCTACAACTTCTTATCCTTCATATTTTTTTTGATATATAATTTTGTTCAGTTATTTTATACATATCCATAATTTTTATAGTTCATTTATACTACCTTTATCATTTTAGCATTGATTTTATTTTTAAATAAAATCTGTTAACTCTATTATTGATTTTCTTGGCCAGTTTCTTTTCCACTTGCACCCTAATAGCACGAATTTGGTTAGATTTAGCCAATCTCTCAGTCTCATGATCATGAATGGAGAGACTGCGGTTCAATTTAATAAAAAAGCAATATGTATAAGCAATTCTATAAAACGATTCCATGAACTGAATAAACTAAATTCGGGGAAAGAAAACATATACAAGAATAACAAAAATTCACTGCAATATTTCGACTGAGTTGCCTTCAGTCTACGAAAAGTCACATCTTTCTACCTTTTTGACTACGCAGTTAAAATATAGTAGTAATTTTTTATGATCTTTTTTTATGTGTTTTTATTTGTTTGTTTTTCATACTATGTTAATAAAATTTTTAATTGATGTATCCCTGCGTATATCCAAAAATATAGACTAAAGACCGGCTTAGGGTGTTTGAATTATTTAATACTTCACGAAACCTCAAGAAATCGACGGAAAAATAATTGTGTAAATATAATACACGAGATCTTCAAAATGAATGTCAAGAGATTTGAACTACAAGATTCAATATGGCTTTGAAAATGCTAAGCTTTAACACAGAATATTCACTACCTGTCCCTACTTAAAGGGTTTGTTTATATTTATGAAAATTCATCAAAATCAATTCAAACAACTTGATTAAACTTCAAAAGGTTTATAAACAGACTTTTAAAGCTTTATAATGAGTTAATTTTAAATATAATATGCATAAATATAGAAAAAAAAATAAAGCGACTGCTATGCTGACGTATATATGCCACGTACAAAACGTAATTTATGGAATCTTTGGACAGTGACATCCATACTTGTTTTCTCTATCGTAATTCTTTGGTCAAGTAATTAGACAGTATTTCTAAATTATTAGTTTGTAATATATGTGTGGTATGATATAAAATCATAAAATATATTTTTTTTGAGATTTAATAAATTTGAAGTTTGTCTTTTATTTCTTGGCATAACCGTGTTTGATTCATCAAAAAAATATTTTTAGATTATGATGAATTTACTCGCTTGGGGTCTCCTGAATTCATTTTAATTTTGTTTTCCCTGCTTATGAAAATGATCATAACACCCTAAAAGTCACACTTCAAAAAAATTCAACCAAACCTGATGCAAATTAACAGACATACTTCTTAATGTAGCTAAACTTTTATGATGAAAAGTGTACTGATTTTGAGTCAATCTTTCAAGGATTCTAAAAACCTCTAATTTTATATTAGGTATTGTCAGAATACAAATATGTCATAATAAATATATACAAATTTAGAATATTGATAAAGATGATATTATAATAATAAAAGTAAATTTTTACAAATACCTAGGTTGAGTTACCAAAATATAACAATAAAGGTTGAATCCTGCAGTATTTATGGCTTGAAGTAGATAAATATGGGCTTCCTTATAAAATCTAGAAGTAATACTAACAGGTATCATTTGATTTTGTTTCACTACTGTTTTTATTTCCAAATCTTTAAACAGATTCCTGATAATTACTACTGATATTATTTTAAGAACATCTGTAGAGGCACATACTTATCTCCTTGGAGCCCACCAATTATTTTCTAATTATATTCCATTTGTTCCGTTTTTCCTGATTGCTCAGTTTTTTTATTTCTGTATCTATAACTATTCCTTATAATTATTAAATTTTTTATCTTTTTTGTTTATTTTTCGTTCACTATATTTCTTTATTTTTATTCATTACTTATTCTTCTTCTCTCCTCATTCAGTTATTCATTCTTGACTTTATTAGAAGTCTTTAGTTGAATATTTATTAATGATTTTTTATTTATAGTTTTTGTTTAATTATTCATTTGTGTTTTACAACTCTTAGGTAAGATGAATGCTGCGGATTGTGTTGATATGATTGGATGATATGTTTGCGTCAGTAGTTTTCAAATAACATAGTTTTCCTTGTATGTAGGTGTCTATTTCATATCTTTACTGTGTCTGTATTCCAGTCAAACCCATAAATACTTTCATTTCTCAAATCTGCTTGAAAACTTAGTCATTCAAAGTTTAATTTGAATCTGAGAAAGTGACTACTTCCTGTTAAATTTTAGCCCTAATTTATTTCTTGATTCTTATAGGTTATATATATATATATATATATACAAAACAGTAATGAATTGTCGACCGTGGGACAGATATGTAACATATTATATATGTAATATAATAATAATAATAATAAAAATTAATAATTAATTAATTTTTCATAATGTACTTCTTTTTGTTTGTGTTAAAAATGTACGTATTTAAGTTCTTAATTTCCTTTGTATTGTAGGCCTTTGAAAAAGATTTTGAATAAAATCGAAACGTCAGCAATGAGAGTTTGATTGGAGGTGGAAGAAACTGACCGCATCCCGATTTATCCTTTTTATGTTACATAAAAATATATTGATTTCCATAATATGTGGTAATTTTTTTTAATTAGGTAATTATAAAAAAATACTTCATTTTCTTAATTTTTAAAAAAAAACAATAGAAATGTTATGTAAGAATTGGGTAAACAGTCTAAAATGGCATATGTCAGTTTTGTATGGATTAAACAATTTTTGTATGTAAAAAAAGATTTTAAACAGTAGAAGGGTAAAACTTTTTCTTTCACTGAAATGTTCTCGTTATTTCTTTTGACTTTGAAAAGAGTTGAATCTCCAGTTCATTCTTCCTTTGTCTTTAATCTGGTTAGAAACACCACCTACCCTTGTGTAGTGAATTCTTTTTAAATACTTTCAAGTTGGAAGGCACTACTGTTTTGAATCTATCTGCAATGTTTAAACTTTATTTTCAGGCGAGGTGTAAAGAAATACAGAGGAATAAAGTGTTTCACCTACTTCCTTCAAAATCCAAAGGATGACATTTATTTCTTTAACGCCCTTGATAAACAAAAAGTCCAGAGAAATGGATTTATTTTAAACAAAAATACATTAAAGACGTTAGCCAAATGTTCAAAGTTTTAGATTTATTATTCAGAAACTAGAACATAAAAATCAAACAAACAAGAAATTTTATCAAAATTAATAGAAACTATTTAAAAAGAAACAATAAAGTAAACTTTAAAAAATTGGAAAACTAATATATTACTTATAAAATAGCACTATAGAAATTGATGGAGAGTCATAGATAATCCAAATTTATTTAAATTGATAAAAAATATTTTACTTTACTATAAGTAAATTATAGTGATCGTAAAAAAAATCAATCTCGAGATTTTTACGGAATTATATATTTTGAAGTCCCAGAAGTCGCTTTATAAGTTTTTTTTGTTAATGTCTGTGTGTGTGGGTGAATATGTATCCAAAGTTTGTGGATACGCTAAGTTTCAGAATCATTTATGGATCAAGTTGATACTTTAACAAAAATGGGCCTCATAGTGTGGATGAGCCCTATTGTTTGGGAGCATTATGCATGATGGGAAAGTCACTTCTTTTTGCCTAAAAACTGTTTTCAGACTACATTTTATTTCTCCTCAAATACTAATTCTAGAGTTTTGAAAATTTGGCATTATCTTTGAGGTTGCAAATACAAGAAAGGAAAAATATATCCAGATCCTTAAAACAAAGGAAAATATTTTTTCTCCATAAAATGTAAAAATGTTTACTTATAATTTAATCTGAAAGCGAATACAAGCCACACAGATTGGCAGATCAATATGAAACTATACCTTAAAATAAAACATTCCAAGGAGGAACAGTAAAGATATTTTTTTCAAAATTACATTCACCAGAGGACCGTTACAGTACATTTTCTGTTTTCAGAAAATGTTTCTTTTTTGACGCTAAACGGCTCATTAAACAATCATTAAAATTTGTCAAACAATGAAACAAACTATTAACGATTTATAAAAAAAATTCGCGTAATTTCAATTACGACAAAGAGAAAACTGATTGTTTATTCTAGACTAATGGTTCACTTGTTATACTTGTCAAATTTTTGATATTTTTTTACATTGTTTACATTGACCTGGAAATTTTTTGAGTGAATCGACTGAAATAAAATTAATGTTTACAAGTATAACGGAAAATTTAAATAATTTATTGAATTATATGAGATATAGGAGGAATAATATGTTTACATGTAAAAAATCACTGCCATGCTTCCCATGGTTATGTTGCACTCTAGAACAAAACTTAATATCAGTTGTAAATTATTTTGCATTTATCAATCACAGCATCTTTGGGTGAAATTGAAGTCTGAGGAATGGACTCTTTTCTCAAGAAAGAAGAGTTATGTTTGTTGACAAATATCCATTTTTTTCACTATTCTAGTCAAATAGTTCATATCTATTATTTTCAAAAATTCGAAACTCCCAGCTGTAAACGTTTTAAATTATACTGAAAATCCGGCTTTGACTTTGATTTGAGTCTGTAGAACTGGCTAATGAGTAATGTATTTTTTCTCAATATACATTTCCAGCGACCTTATAACAGAGTATAGCATGTAGGCATGAGATTCACTCATGGTATATATGAATTTTGAGAAACTGAAAGAAAAGTAATTTTTATTAAATACTAGGAAGCCACAAAATTGCCAGTATAATTATTCTATTAAAATTCTAAATACGTAAAAAATAATTCAAAATTGAAAATCTTTTTTAAAGAATAATTAATGTAATTATTCTGCATCTGAAATTAAAAATTATCTTAAAACGACATTTTTTCTTCTATAGTTAAGACATTTTTCAAATAAACTAGGAATATTTTCAAGTTTTAAATGTAAAAATTTGTCTTAAATATTCAATGTTGATGAGGTCAGGTAAACTATGTAAGAGATCCACTGACTATTGGAACAAATGCCATGTTCTCCTGTAAGAGATTATTAAGTAATACGAAATCTACCTTTTCCCTTTTCGAAAATGTTATTACTTCTGTATTCATACTAATGATATATGCATCAGTGGAGTTATATACAAAAATAAGGATATGCATTGATAAATAGATCAATCACACACTATCTGTGCTATTTCCAGGAATGAAAGACCAATAAACATCTCCCATTTAGACATTTATATTATACCTAAATAGAATATTATATATTATATTACCAAGAGATATGATATGTTTACTCTTAGTACAGTTGAGTGTAAGCCACTCCAGATTTTTATTATTGCAAATGTATTTGATCCCATATATTTCAAGGTAAATTGAAAGTACATTAGTCTGATATAATGCGGGCATTGAAGTAAGAGTTGCTAGTGTATTCGTACAATGTTTCAATTGTCAATCAATCTTAACTTTCATGTATGAATAAGCGCAGAGAAGTGCTAAAACTTCAAGCCACTTGAGAGTAAATGGAAATAAAAAATGATCTATTGATGGCTGGGAACAAGTGCACGTTGCGATGGATTTGTCCCTCCACCTAACTTTGTACTCTTTCTAGAAATATTTAAACTTGATAGACATTTTAAAAACATTTTAATATACTAAGTAATTGAATCAATAGGAACTGAAACTAGTTCAACTAAGGAACTAGAATGGAACCACATATTCCTGAGTGCTTCCTAATATATATGTACTCTTTTTTTCAGTTAATTACTAAGTGAATAGTTATCATAAACACATACAATTTTGATTTCTGACGAATATACATATTTTGATGTTCCCTGAATTAGGGGGAATCGAATTGTAAAATGTAATAACATTTTTTATTAGAATCTAACAAGGGCAAGATGGATATCTACCAAAAATATAATAAAATATAAACTATTTGATAAATCATATATTATTTGACAATTCTAAAGAGCATTTCGCAGTCATATAGGTCAAGATGAAAAGTTGCATGACAAAAATACATACATTGAAAATATCGGATGGGAATTATTGTATGACACATGGTAACTATTAAGTTCTATCTGCTGTAAATTGTAGAAAAATGATTTCATTTTTGTTATAAGCGACAAAAATGGATATAGCCACATCAAAATAAATGAAGCAATAAAGATGATTATCTATGAGTTTGATAATATCTCTTCTCAAATTTGTTGATTTACAAAATATACAATATTTGCTCAGTATACCACTGTTGTATATTAGTTCATCAAACTAAAGAAATTATATTAAATACATTTTATTCATACTATCGATTTTATTCCACTTGCTCTATTAGTTGCGTAAAATTTTGATAATTAGCAATATTGAATTTTCTTGATTATATCAGTGCAGAACAATTTTCACTTTTGATAAAATCACCAAATCAGAAAATCTATATATGTCATTGTCTGTCATTCCATGGACATTCTAAAGGCCATCCCGCTTTCAGTTGGATATAGAGTCATTAAAATTCATTATTATAGTATTATTAGTTCTTATTTATCAGTTGAGACATACAGATTTCTGTGAATCCAACATTCCCATCTTGTCAGCCATAAAAAATTTAAATCGTTGGCCTAGAACAACGAGAAAAGTTCTTATTATTTAGATGAAACTGAGGGCTTGAGTTTAATTTTTTTATTTAACTTTAAAATTCTCTTTAAATAACTCCATCTCACTTCTATTGGTCATAAGAAGTCAATTTCAAAAATCCTTATCCTCTTCAAGGCGATTACCTCGTATTCAAATGATATGTAATCAATGTTTGAGCATTTTACAGATAGAGTTATTATTCGTGTTATGTTAATTACATCTTCTATAAGCAGTAGCCACGAAAAGAATTTGTAGTTAGGTATTCTTTATATATTTATAAATCTTTCCTTTGAAGATATAATATTTTCAGTATTTACTTTCGGTTTTAATGAGTTTTCTAAACTGAATTAGACATGGTTCTCTACCCACCTTATCTGATTTCATTCATTAATCAATTACTCCGAGCTTTTTCAAGCCCAACACTGTCTCATTCTTCTGTAGTCCCTTGTTTCTAGAAACTGCATGTTAGTTAATTTATCTTTACTTGTTTCATTATTAATTTTGAACTTGTTAGTCTACCAGAGTGAAACACTCTTCTTGAAATCATGAATCTTCTAATTCACGTCATCATTTGTGATCACATCGACGTTTATAATTATAAACTTTTATAATTATAAAATTATAATTAAAATTTTAATTTTAAAATTAAAATTATAATTATAAAGCATATGTGATAATTATAAACTCTTATAATTACACTAATTGTTCTTGCCTTAGAATTGTATTCATCTATACTGAAGTTTCTGTGATTCCTGCTGATTCAAAGATCAGAGAGGATGTACTATCAACACCTCTCATTATTACGAAAAAGTTTAGGGTAATTATTTTTTGTCTTAAAGATTTTTCTCTTTTGTTAACCCGAATTTTTAAAAAAAATTGTTAAAAGATATTTTTATTGAAATATCTTGTATTAAATCTTAAAACAATAATTCTGTTTGGACTGGATTCTGAGAAATAATTTTTAAGTCAATTTAAAAAACCCGACATATACATAGGTAAGTTTTTGGTTCAATTAAAAAAAAGTAATGATTTGTTCAACATAAAATTTGATCATTGGTATACTTTACGTATTGTAAAGTAATAAATACAGTGGTTTTCTTTAAACAAAAAAATTTTGAGACGTCGTAAGGCTTAGTGAGGGAAAAACCAAAAGATTACTGAAAGAACTTAAACAGTTGTTTTACATTCAGAGCTGAAACAAACCGATGCTTATCCTTTTTTCCTTCACAATAATATTTTTTTCGATTTTTTTCTTATTTTAGTGCTAGATAAGCCCTTTCGCTCTCAACTGTATTTTCTTAATAAAAGTAAAGCGGTAAAGTACTTTTATGAAGTCTAGACGTGATGATCGCTCGATGCAGTTTGCATTCAAATGTGTTTTTATTCAAAAAAACTTATGTAATTTATGATTAATTAAATGTCGCTTATAATAATAAAATCTACTATAATAAAAAAATCTCTAAAAACCATTAATTAGGAACTATTTAATTAAAAATCTAATCATAATATGCATTTGAGCAACAACCTCGTAAATATCAATGTTGAATGATTAGTGATATCAGAAATATTGCATTCTATACCTTCCCGGTTATATTTTCATTCATATTAGGACATATCGGGAATGATTCGAGCTCCTAAAGTACTCTGCCCGATGCAGTGCTCTTAAGACTAGAAGGGAATAAAAGAAAGGCGTTAAGAAAGGCGGAACAAAGGTCGTAAGGTGAAAACGGAAACAAAGAGTAAAATACAGCAGTCCTCGAGATAAGCAAATTTAATTCAAATGTTTAGTTAAGAATGGAAACACCCTTATTGTCTAGGCTACTATGAACACTGAATAATTAAGATTGGTCAACCAGATTTTGATCTACTTCTCATCCAACATAAATACCACTTTATCAATGTGGAATTTATGTTTCAATAAATTCAACGAAACAATTTTTTATTTCGTTGAACTCTGTTCTCTCAGCATGGAGAGCTCCAATAAATCATTATACCGATAATGTTACTATTAACTTTGACAGCTGATGAAGGATATACTAAAGTTTCACTGTCATTTATTGAAAGGAGTACCATTTTTTACACCATGCCAAGCACTTCTGAATTTTCACGGTTAGTAACTCAGTATATTCAGCAAGACTGTCGTAATTATAAGATTTTTTTTTTAAATTTCTGTAAAAGTGAACATCTAAGTTGGTTTTGAGTTTTAATATTTTTTGTTTGATATAACTAAATGAGAGAAAAGAATCTTCCATTCCAATGCAGCTTAGATGTTGTGGGACATACGAGTATCCTTTGGTAGTCTGGGTATGCTTAAAGTAAACTATCTGCGTAATTATACCCCTAACTTCTCTGCGTTATCTTTAAAGCGGAATTAATAATTCTTTTTCCTTCATAAAAGGATTGGTAGATAAGATAGGACTATGGCAGCCTGGATTCGCCAAGCGCCTGGCTGGCTCCATCTCATTTATGGGAGCCAAATTGTTTTTAGACTCTTCGTCACCTAAACAAGCTGTTTACTGATTTAATGGAAAGATAATCCCTGAAAGTATAAATATGATCAGTAAATTGTTACAATAGTGCTTGATTCTTATTCAAAGTCAATTCATCAGGGCTATTTAGTGGTTTGCATATCTGCATAAAACATATTTAAACGACGAATATTTTCAGATCTGTCAAACTGCTACATGATTGTATCTGTATTAAAGTAAGTATAGGGGTTGCAATGCTGTATAACAAAATCAGAACTATCTTTTGCTCTCATTGTGAGATATATATTAGAGAACCTTTCCTAACAATAAGAATATTATTAAGAAAGGGTTATTTCGGATTATTCTTAAGAAAAGTATGGTAGATAAGTTAAGATATTGTCGATCAGTCACTGGATATCAAGTATTTGTATGAGACCTTTGGACATGGGAATTGTTTTTCTTGCAGTCCTTGCTAATCTTGGCCTGGTTGTTATTTGTGTAGATCAATTACCTTCTGTCTTAATTTACCTAGTAGTATGTACTACTCAGCTATAAACTATTCTGCTAGTAAAATGCGAGTCATCAAAACTAGCACTGCTTGCACTGGCAGATGATAATATAAAAAAATTAACCCCTTCAGATACCCAGTAACTCCAGGGTGTCCAAAGTTGTTATAGTGTTCAAATATATGAGTATTCAAGGTAAAATTATCCTTTCAAACTTTGTTTATATCATTTTCCATAATAAATTGGGCTATTGTTGAAGCGAAATGTTTGAAAATGAAAGTTTATATCAAGTTGATCAGCAGTTTGCCAGAGTATGACTCCTTTAATATTGGGAAAGCTAAAGTTCTATGTGTGTTTCAAGACATTACTAACGATGTTACAAATTTCTGAAGTAACAACACACTCTAATATCCAGAAGCCAAAATACTTAGGGATTGTGTTAGACAAGAATTTTTCTTATTTCTCAATAATATTACTGATGAAAGTATGATATTGATGAACACCTGTTCGGCTAGGGCTTATTTAGGAAAATGATTAGATATGCGCCAGATTACATATCATCAGAGCCACGGTGCTCTAATCCCCTTGGTCAGTATTCTGTTTTATAGTATCATCAACTAGAAAAAGCTTACAACAGGAATTTACTTTGAGCGGAAACTTATGACTAAGATTGTTGATTGGCTTTCGGATTATCTTCTATGATAGTTATAAATGATTTCATATTTTGTTAAGGTGTTAGAAATTCGTCTTCTTTGCTTTAAAGACAGGTCTAAAGACAAAACAAACTATTCTTGAAGAGTAACTGATTATTTGAGAAGATAATTCTCTGTGAAGTGTGTTTTATATGTATGAGGAGACTAAAGCAGAATTTAGAAGCTGGACTACTACTCCCAGCGGGTGTGACAATCAGAGTGCGCCTCTGTGGCATATTAAAATTAAATTAGAACAAAATAACTGTTACGATTGAGAGAATTATGCAATACGAATCAGCGTTTCTGTAAATGTTCACATGAGTGCATGGACAAGAAGAAATGACCTTTGACATTGTCCGTTGTCCGTTGTCCGTTGGCCAACAAAGCATCAAGTCATTAAAACAATTGTAAGGGGTTCTCCTTTTGGATTGCTTGAGCACCACTTACGACCTCAAGGTACTGTTAGAAGAGTCTACACTACCTGAAGGATTGTCAATATAATGTGAAGTTGAGTGAGGTATATGTAAGGCTTTGAAAATTAGACAACAGATATATGTGCAAAGCAAACACTCAAGTGAAACAAAGTGAGAACACTACTTACTAGCATCTATTATACTTTAAAAGGATATTAAATGAACAGTGGCCAGCGTACAGACTAGAGAATAGATTTTGATGGCTACATTAAACGGTCATCACGCAAAAACATTCTTGTCTAGAATTACTGTTCCAAAAAAATCAAAATCAATTAATTTTTGAAAATAAATCTAATTTCAATCCTAACATTTTGATTCTTTTAAAGCTTATTTCATGGATTTAAATAAAAAAAATGTAAAAATGTAATGTAATAAAATTAAATAAAATTTTAACGATCTAACAATTAAATATTCATTAAGAAATAGAAAAATATATCATAAAGTTAAAACAAATTTACATATTCTACACAAAAATGAGAGAACCTAAAACTGAATGAAATTTTGGAACAAAATAACTGTTTGATATAACAGTGATTTAAAATGAATTAGTCACCTAGCCAGGACAAGCATACCTTTAAACTATAAAACTACACAAATATTAAGCCCAAAATCGCGTTTATTTGATCAAGATATAATTGAATTTATTGAATTTGCTGTTGGGAAGGTGTGATGACATTTAGGAGTAGTCACATCACGTGAATCACATCACGTATAACTTCTGCCCTATTTGATATAGACTTAAAGAGCCAAAATAGTAACACACTTGCTACACTTACTGTCTCATGGCCTCTAATTACTTAACCATCCAAAGAGAACAAAATTAATTAATTTTATTAATTATATAAACAATTTTGGTATAAATACTTTCAAACACTAATCCAATTAACATTTAACTTATAAACACAAACAGTTCTATAAACATTTAACTTATGGCCTAATATTTATTATTAATGAGACTTAATTTATGTTTTACCAAATATAACGTAAACAATGGTTTTATGGATTTTGCATTTAGTACAGTTTATAATTTTATTAAGTGTTATATTTATGGACACTATATTTATTAATTTTGAGAATATTATTCCGAGTTTTTTAAAATGTATACACTCTTTGACAGAATGTTTTTAACTTTATCACTATATAATTAAACTATTTTTTTAAAGCCTATTATGTATTATTTTTGTTACTTCGGATGTTTTTATTGTTTTTAATCTTATATAAATACAATTTGTAAAACAGAAAACCATAGACACACAAATGCATACAGAACGATTGTATTATTCCAAAGTATGAACAGATTGAAACATATATCTCCTACCTGTTTAAAATTGTTTACTGCACCAAGTTTATTACAGAAAGGTGTTCCACTAAAGTCAATAGGTAAGCAAAGTTAATGAAGCAAACAGTCCTTTAGCAACTTAGTATGCATGGATGAGCTTAATTCACGTAGGCTGAAGTTTATTTACTCAACAGATATTGTGTAGTTCTATACAACTCAAAACACCCCCGAAACACAAATCTTAAGCTTAATTTACCTGCTGCAAGAAGGATTTCTGCAAAGACTAATTGCACATCAAGTGAAATAAAAATAGTGTTTTAAACACCAGATTTGATCTAATGGGTTGAACATAATTCGGAGTTTATCTATCTCTGACGATAATAGACAGAAATTTTAAATTCATCTGTACTTAAACTGGTGAACTGTTAATAGTGAACTATCAAGGAAATGATAAAAAAATATTTGTAGATTATCTAAACTGACTTCGTGCTCTTTACTACCATTTATGGATGCCCTCAGCTACCATCATTAGAACAATGAAGATTTTGTCTAGAAAGGATGGAAATATTTGATGACATTTTATATGTATCCGAGGTATTCGATCTAAGAGGTTAGAAATGTTCGGCAAATTATGTCTAAACGACTAGAAGCGTAATACACCTCTCTAAGGACAATTTTGAAGTTTATGTGAGAACTTTATTTACGATGTTTTAGATACGATAAAGAGGAGTACCTTAGAACTGATATGGCCGCAATAAGCACAAGTCTGATAGTACTCAGGCTCTCAGTTAATTATGTAATTGTTAGCAGCAGTTTATCTTTCATACAATTGAAAAATTGTTCAGAAAAATTTGGATTTGCTTTCTTTTGCATAATTCATTTTAATTTTTTAAAATTTTTCTTTTTGTCTATGTTAAAAGAAGGCCTAATCAGGGTTATTATTTTATGCTTTATTTTCAATGTTTACCACATGAATAACATTACTTCGAAATCCAGTATACTGAAGAACATCATACAGATGAACTTACTGAAGATCTTACAAATACTAAAGACTATTGTAAAAAAAAAAAGTAAAGTATATTAACTTGACGATAAGATAGTTCCAAACATGTTACTACCAATGTCCAACCATTAGTAGTACAATAATGGAAAATAGTCCCTGCACCGAGAATTCGGAACTGAAGGAACTTCCGCATGAAACACATGCCATATCGAGAGCTGCAAGAGCCACAAGGGCCACTTACACTGGAATAAGAACAACGTTTTTATTTAGGAGAATCACTTCTTCCACTGGTGACGTGAAGATCCATACAGAACATATAAATAAATGTAAACTGACAAGAGAGATGATGTCAACGAAAACAGAAATATTTTTAAAGAAAAGGACAATTTTTGAATAAAATTAATGGAAGATTAATAATTCAAGAAAAGGGACCCAAACATAATAATATTAAAAATAATGGAAGGGTTTTTATAATAATATATTTACTAACCCCTGTGATACTAACAACATGCTTATATACACATATTGGTATATGCTGACAGGAGATCTTCTCTCAAGCATATTTTATTGAAAGTTTAACAGTTTCTGCATTCGCGATCTCCTTATTAACTGACTGTAAACTGCAGGAATTTTCCTTTCTATTGGAGATATACTCTACACCAGATTTGCCAAAGACATTTACAGATATGTCAGATGAATAAATTAATCTAGTCAATGGGTTAGTTCCACTGAGGTTAGTAATATTAGAATTAGTAATAATACATTCCGTCATACCTCGTAAAGTCTCTGGAAAGCTCGACCGGTTTCGGGTCCGTCTGGATCCCATCTTCAAGAGTACTAGACAGTCAGTTAGGTGCTCTTGAAGATGGGATCCAGACGGACCCGAAACGGGTCGAGCTTTCCAGAGACTTTACGAGGTATGACAGAACGTATTATTACTAATTCTAATAACAAATTAATCGTTTACACGAACTCCTTGTAGAGGTAAAGTTTACATATACTCCTTGTATATGTAAATTTTACACATATGATAAAGGACTTGTCTGATTGGAAGAATATTGTACTGAAACTCTAAAAATGTTCAATGTTTTACATACAAATTAGCACATGTTAAATACAAAATGGTGATTACGAGAGCAAAGAAACGCAAATCTATTAATTTCAGATAATAACAGTGCTATCAAGAAAGATTGCTCTTTAGCTGAAAACTAGAAAATTAAAGGAAAAAGGGGCCGGAAATAAACTTTCTTGCCCTTAGAAAACAGAGTACAATCATTTGGGGGGGATGGTGGGTGGGCGTCATTTCATAGGGAGGAAAGAAACGAAAATGGTCCCCTCTTCCTTAACGTTTTATTTCTTCCTCCAGTTTTTAATCCAGACCAGACGGATTTTATTTTTAACTTTATAGACGTATTCAATCATTGGGTCTCTAGAAATCACAAAAAAAAACTAAACTTAATAAGGTTATTCCTTCTTTCAGTCCTTTTCTCTGTCAAAGCCCAGGTGCTTTACTTGACAAATTTAACAAACTCATATTTTTTTCAACGTTTTACATTTCCATTAGTCGGCATGAAATATTTAAGTTGACAGCCATCCACTTTTTTTTTTAAAAAAATTATCCTGTTTGATTTTGCAAATACGTAAATTCTTCACGCCAAATTAATTTCAAATATTTTGTCTGTTTTTTCGTCATGGTAAAATTAAGTTCCCATGATAATTACTACGGTTTATCATTCAATGAATGCTTTAGGTTACAGATTCTGCAACAGATTCCTTTTAGAAATAAGAATATCACTCTGAAGTCGTCCAAGGAGGATCATATTTAGAGATTTCTAGGAGGACTTGCTTTAAATCTAAAAGTATAAATATATGTATATTCACATTATAGCAGACTTTGTTTAAACATAAAGAAACACTCAGAGTTTCTAATTCTCGTTTTAAACCGTCAATAAGAGAGAAAAGAGATGCAAACCAAACGGAAGGGTGGAGACCAACCTTTAACACACAATTACAACTTAAAAATTAGAGACTGTAGTTGTGTGTTTCTTTCTTATGTTGAACTTTATACATCTTCGAAATATTATTAGTTTATATATATATATGTATATTGTATATATATATATATATTGGTGTAAATCAGCAGCAAAATCTTCTTGTACGGAAATATATACCCACTAAGGAAGTCTATATAAGCATACTTTCAGAAGCGAAATTGTACCTGACGATGACCAACGTAATTATGGTCGAAAACTCGAATGAATTGATGTCCCTTCGACAATTGATGTGGAAGCTCCAACCGCAAGATGAAAGAATCGCCCACAAGATCGAGGCCACCAGCTCAAAAATCGGGAGAGCAGAAGCTGCGGCTACTTTCAACAATATATATATATATATATATATTAAATTGATTGTAGCTATTTTGATTGTTTGACATTTCCCTTTTTCATTATTTTCTTTATTACACGTCTTAATTTTTATTTTAATTTTGTTCCATTGTCTATATCATATATTATTTATCAATATTCAGGACTGTTTGCACCCACTAATTATTCTTCCTTTTATTTTGTTCAAGTAACTATATTTTTTTCTATATGTTCTTCAGTTCCTCTACTTCCTTAAAGTCTTTTTTGAACTATAAGTCTGTATTCAGACACACAAGTGACAGTACTTATTCTGTCCATCGCTTTTTTGTCTACTCTATTTGGTCTACATCTTTTTCCTTTCCTGATATGATTGAACTGAAAATTATAACCTGTGGGTTAGTACCATTCATTAATTATTTCATTCTCACTTTTAAAATTGGTTTTTCAGCTTTTGTTTCCCACTCTCGGGAAACAGTAAGATGGACAGTAAACTTTCACGACTAAACTTTATTTCCTTTATTTGCCAGCTAAATCTTTTATTTCATTTATAGTCGTCAGTGTTTTTTTCATTATAACTTATTTTTTACTTTACTATAAGTAAAGTATAGTGATCGTAAAAAAATTCGATCTCGAGATTTTGACGGAATTACATGTTTTGAGGTCCAAGAAGTCGTTTTATGACGTTTTTTTACGATGATGTCTGTGTGTGTGTGGTGGGTGGGTGGGGTGGGTGCGTGGGTGGGTGCGTGTGTTAGCATTGCTTGTTACCACGCTACGGTCCAGAATCTTTGATGGATAGAGTTGATATTTTACACAAAAATGGGCCTCATAAAGACGAAGATCCCTATTGTTTGGGAAGAATTATGCATGATGGGAAAGTCACTTTTTTTGCCAAAAACCGTTTTTTTAAAAACATTTATTTCTCCTAAACTGATAACCCTACAGTTTTGAAATTTTGACATTATATTTGAGGTTACAAATGGAACAAACGAAAAATATATTCAGAATTTTAAAACAACGGAAAATTTTTCAATAAAATGTACAAATTTTGACTTATAATTCAATCTCAAACCTTGTGAGAGCGATACAAGCCATACTGTTTGACGGACAATAATGAAACTATGCCTATAAATAGAACATTATGTGTAGAATGAGTTGAGATATTTTTTTTCAAAATTACATTTACTAATGGGGCGTTACAGTCCGATAACTGTTTTCAGAAAATGTTTTTTTGACGCTAAACGGCTGATTAAAAAATAATGAAAATTTGACCAAAAATGGAACAAAAAATTAGCAATTCATAAAAAAAATCATGAAGTTTCAATTACGGGAAAGAGCAATAACGATATAAAAACTCTTTGTTTACCCTAGACTAAGAGATCACCTGCTATACTTGTCAAATTTTTTGTATTTTTTTACATTGTTTACATTGACTTGGAAATTTTTTGAGCGAATCCACTGAGATAAAACTGATTTTCTTAAGGAACAGTTTAAATTGTTTATTGAATTATATGAGATGTAAGAGGAATAATATTGTGCAGGAAAATGATAACACTCACTCAGAAAAAAATCGTTTATATGTTAGTTGACAAAGGGGAAGGAAAATGATCTTATTAAATACTAAAAAGCTAATTATTATTATTATTTTAAAGATTAAAATTCCCAGTATGATAATTCTATAAAAGACCAAAAATGTAAATGATAATTCATAATCTGAATCTTTCGTTTAGAGATTAATAAATGTAATTATCGTACATATTTAATTAACAAATCACCTTAAAACAACATTTTCTTCGCTGTTTAAGATGTTTTTCAGAGAAAAAAAGGGTATTTTCCTGTTTTAAATTTAAAAATTTTACTTTAATATTCAATGTAGAAGGATGTCAAGTAAACGATGTAAGAAATCTACTGGCTGTTTGAACGAAAGCCATTCTCTTGTAGGAGAATAAATCGTTTCAAGAAATGTTCACTTTGGTTTTTCAAAAATGTTATTACTGCTGTAGTTATACTAATTCAATTATTTGCAAATAATAAATTATTTGTGATGTACAAAAATAAGCTTATAAAATGATATGTCCTTCAATCACTATCTGTACTACCTCAGGAATGAAAGGCTAATAATTATATCCCATTTAGATGTTTACGTTATGCTTAAATGAGACGTTATGTTTTATATACTCAAGAAATTTGACATTAAGTTACTTATAGTAAAGTAGAGTGTAGGCCACTCCAGATTTTTTTTCTTTCTTTTAATAAATAAGTAATGTACCTTCTTCATTTTTCTTTAATTATTTTTTAAAATTTATTCAGTTGTTTATATTTTATGTTTAATTTTCCTACGAATATTTTTAAATTAAATAATATATTTGTTATATATAAAGATTCATAATTATAATAATTTTTTTTTATATTAAGCAGGGAAAGTTATGACAAAATTTTTGGTTACCCTCTCATTTTGTTTAGTCTGTCTTATTTCTCTCTCTTTCGTTCAATCTCTCTCAGAGATACTCTCTCTTGTCTCAATAAAGATGATAATGTTACAAACTTAAGAAATGGAACTACACATAGGTTTCATGTAGTCTCTTTGTACTAATGTATCTGTTACCGATTTTTAAGTTTTCTGCTGGAGGAAGTGGTTAACTATTATTTATATTAGAAATAGGTAAAACCTTCATACCTCGTAAGATGATCTTGGAGTCATTGGAGCGGTTTCGGACGTTGTCCATCTTCGGTCGCAACAAACCTACTGACCTGTTATAAAGGGGGTTGGTTATCTGTCAAGTCCACTGCTGTCCTGATATTATTATTTTGATTTTATTTAGTTATTTTGATTTTTAGTTTTTAGCTTTTATCTAGTTTAATTTTTTATATTTTTATTTATTTTTTATAAATATAAAAAAAATAAATAAAAAAATCAAACCAGATAATAGTTAAAAACTAAAAATCAAAATAGCTAAATAAAATCAGAATATAATATCAGGATAGCAGTGGACTTGACAAAGAATCAACTCCCTTTATAACAGGTTAGTAGGTTTGTTGCGACCGACGATGGACAACGTCCGAAAGCGCTCCAACGACTCCAAGATCATCTTACGAGGTATGACGGTTTTACCTATTTCTAATATAAATCATACTACCATCAGTAGTATTAACAATATGCATATGGTTACCTATTCCCATACTCTATTTATCATCAACTTAATCTAGTTAATGAAATCATGTTTAGAGCTATAACAAAATAGATTAAATCATAATCTAGTTTAGAATTCTATGTAAAATACATATAGTTCTAAAAAACTGCAAAATCTTTTGTAGTAGTTCATGAAAAATAAAAATTGTTAGGTTTCTTTCATATTTACTCTATCATTTTTACAACCTCATATAAAATAATTGAAAACTCCTCAACACTTTGGAAATGACTTAAGTGTCATGTCAAACCTAACTAAATCATTCCATCAAATTTGTTTAAAAACATTTAGATTGGCAAATTCTATTCAAGTTTATACGCTTTTATAAATAAATAAATCTGTTTTAAAACTATTTTAAATCAATTCTTACTGTTCAACAATAAAGTTATTAATGCAAAAAAAAACCTGCTCTATAAAAGTAAAACAAATAATATTTATTATTAGAAATAATTTTTAGATTTTGTTATGCAATAAAAGCAGTTACTTAACTTAATTTTTACATTAAAGTTTAATTTCAAAGGGGAAAAAGTACTTCAAGGAGAAGGAGAAAGCTGCTCTTTCGATATACCGTATTATAAAGTATCTAAGTTTCTAGACTTCATTTTATTTTGTAATGAAATATTTGGTAAAGTATACTTAAAGAAAACTCTTTTATGTTAAGTTAACCTGTCAATTTTCTGAAGCAACTTGTTACAATTTCTTCTTAAATTAAATTCTCTAACATTCTTCTTTTTTTTAAAAAAAAAAAGATTTAACGAGCTCTAATGCTGTCATTTGTTGATTAAAATGGAATTGTCAGATTTATACAATTCTTTTTAATTAGATATAATCAATGAATACGAGTCTTTTTTTTAGGAATTAAGACTGTAATGTCATGTTCGGTTCGGTTTCAGCTAAGACTTCCAAGAATTTCAGGTTCATCTTTAACTCTGACTGACATCTTTGAAGAAGAGGTCCATCGCTAGGCTGGAATAAGTTAAAGCCTCCAAATAAAGTAATGAAATTTGTGATGTTTTTAAAATATATATTTTTTTTAAATACATGATGTAATCTATGTATAAGATCTTAAAATAATTGGTTTTGTTGATTAAACGAGTAAATAGACCATAATTAATAAACTAGCATATACAAGAAAATAAATATTGAAAAATTTGGGTAGTTGTTATAGCATGAAGAAATTAAATTTGCATTAAATTTCTGTAAGACTATCCAAGTAACAGAATAAGTGATAAGCTATTCGTGAACCTTATAAATTTAAATAATTAATTAGGACTTAATTAATTTAAGGTTAATCCTATTCCTGTCTTAAACTCTGAATCAATGATCTCATTCATGAATAACACTTCGACTCCGAGACTCCTAGGAGTAAATTTACTGAACTGACAACGATTCTCATCCTCTCAGATTTTAGTTTTCCATTAACTCCGACTACGACTCCTCTTGACATCAATTTACTGCTCTCCTCGACACGGACTCCACAGTCTCCCATTTTGAATTACAAATTGACTCCGATTATGACTCCTCTGGAATTATATTTTCTGTTTGCTGATTTAGCCAGTTATATAAAATTCTTTACCTCTCATAGACTATATTTTCTCTGTAAGGCAAGAGGACCACAAATTCTTGTTTAACTTATACTTGAACTTTCTTGTTCTCCTCTCATAAATAGTTTGTGTAAAATATCTTTTAAGTCAATTTTAATATATTTCTATCTTAACATACATTGTTGTGGTTATTTAAAACAATAAAGCATCTATCACAGAGTTACTTGCAAGTAGATATAGATATTGTAAGTAGACTGCAATAAGATAACGAACCTACAGACCTTATTGTTGAACAGCATTGTGCCTAATCCTGAATTCTCAAAGCAATAAATTTACGACTGAAACCATACTTCTACGTCAAAGACTTGGTAGGAATGAAAACAAAAATCACTTATGAGAAAGACGGAAGTATAATCCTCAGAATCTTGGTCAAATCATGACTATAAAAAGAATGTCTGTGGTTACTAAGTGGTATTTAGAGTCCAGTATGGCTTGCGTGTTCACCTCTGGACTGGTAGATCCCTGGTTCAATTCTCAACCTAGCCTTCGATTTCTTCGCAAGGAAGATTAAATAATGTTAGCACGTCGTTCCTTGGAGAGAAATTTAAGTCGTCTCGTACAAACCTGTAGTATGTCAGGTACTTGTTAAAGATTTCTACTCTAAATGTACTTGAATTAGACAAAATTCACGACTCCCAATATAGAATCAACCGGTTATGTCGCTCAGTCAGTACTTACAACAACATTGAACAGTGCCAATGTCCTAGTAGACGATGCAGTCATCAAAAAAAAAAAAAAAAAAAACAGTGAAAGGTGAAAGCCTGCCTATATTGTGGGAATCGGAAAACAGAATAAACTATGCTGCATTTACTACTGCTAACCTACTCTCCACATAGGCAAATTTTAGTTAGAATAAAATACTTTTGGAAGAAACACAGAAATGCTGATATGGTATCAATTCCTATAAGCAGATAAACCTAAAGAAGAAAACACTACGCTTTTCAAAAGAGATTTTAATGACAATAAAACTTATTTATGGGGAGGACTTGCCTGTAATTTATAAGAATTCGTAAACATCATATTGACAGACAGCACAACTAGAGGTTGTTTTTTTCAAATTCGTTCTACTCTCAGATATTGACAGTCTCATGTATAGAAAAGAATTAAATATCAAAAAATAAAAGATCTAATAGAATAAAATAAACATGGGTATGCAAATCTATAACTGAGCAAAGAGAGAAGGGATGGGCGCATCATTTGTGAAAGTAATAATCAGTATGGCAAAGGCATTAACTGAGAAGGGTGTTTAGAAGAAGAAGTTTGCGAACTGGATACCTGTCAGGGATACAGAACTAGAAATGAAGTTGGCAGACACAGTAAACAGAAGCAAGTGGATTGCGAGACACGTGCATGCGACACAAGGCAAGGCAAGACTGACAAGCTACTGCTCCGAGGAGAGAACATGGCTGGGGCGACCTTCAGATCGGCAGTCACCAAGAGTATGTCACTGGGCAAAACGCAGAGGAATCTATCGCTATTCACTTTCAAACACCGCATAGCACAGTCACCATTAGACAAATTACTACCTTCAAACAGATTCCACGAAACAACTGTGAACAAGTTCTCATCTTCAGTGAACCCAGTCAATCATCAACTCACAGGACATGATGTACGCCATATCTACACATTCTTCAAGAAGTATGACACCGATGACGACGACAAAATCAATAGAGATCAGTTATCAAGAATCGTCAACGAATTGGTGGGGCAAAAACTTCCATCCAGAGTCATTACAAGGGTAATTTTTAATCAATATTTCTGTTTAAGTAACTAATATATTTTCGGTAAAGCAAAACTTTGAAGTCAGTATTTTAGTTTTTTATGTCTTTTGAGTATTTTTTTCAACAAATAAGAAACTTATATTTTGACTGGGAAACAACTTTCTTCAAATCAATTTAATCTTTCTCTGAATATTTTTAAAATTGTTTACCAGTATAGTAATAAATGTAAGTTATTTTATTCAAGAATGAAGGGGGATGATTAAATAATTGATGTCAACTTATTTTAGTGGAAATATAGTACTGAATATATAAAAGGAAGACATCTAAGGAAAGATACCAATTATAGAGGTGAAATATATTAATGACATACAATATATAGTAACAACTTAAACACTTGTTACTCTATATAACCTGAATAAATGTATACTGTTAAGGAAGCATCGCTAACAGAAGAGTAAATCTCTATTACATTCGAAGTGAATATGTAAGTCGCCATCATTTAGATATCTACAACAGACTATTACAGTTACATCTAATAGGCAACCACCAATTGATGCAGGCTGTTTAGAAACATAACTAATAGTGACTTTTAAGTGCATGTTATTAATATTTTAAGTATAAAATGGTTTACTCTTTCAAAATATGTTATTTTCATGATTTCATAGCAAGATTAATTGAAATCAGACATTCCAAACGGACAAATAATAACGGACCAAATGGACAAATATATATATATATATATATATATATATATATATATATATATATATATATATAATACGGTACTGTTTTCTTGACCACAAAATATTAACAAACCCTGACCAAACTCCGAGAAAAAGAAAAAGTGTTTGTTATATGTATATATAAGGATTTCACATAAACACGTGAAATAACAATCAATGATCAAAGCACAATATGAAATGGGAAAATAAGACTAAGATCATTCAACCGTAACAAGCGGTCTTCGTCAGAGTCAAAAACACAACTCAGTTGAAAGACCTTAGTCTTGTTTTCCCATTTCATATTTTGCTTTGATCTGATCAAACCACAATATGAAAGTGGAAAACAAGAATATAATTTTACCGCTTATTACGGTTGAAAGATCTTAGTCTTGTTTTCCCATTGCATATTGTGGTTTGATCATTGATTGTTATTTCACGTGTTTATGTGAAATCTTTATATATATAGAATAAACTATATCAATCATCTGTGACTATTCTGCGTTAACATCAAAGTTCAAAGACGACAATTTGGTTTTAATTAAAACCTTTTTTTTACCTATAATCAATCGAAATATAAATAATTGTACATCATAAACAAATGTATCACCGAATAAAAAAGCACCACTTGTAAAATATTACAAATGCGCTATTACAATTGCAAACAAAGTCCATGATAACTTACAAAAAAATATGAAATTTTGAAAATGTATCTATAATGGATTAAATAAGTATTTATCTGAATAAAACATTAAACCCAATCATTTAACTTGACAAAGGCGCACACACAAAAATAACACCAAATAGGAATCCAAAACACCCAGTAGTTCAAAATTAACTAAAAAATATATCTTACTAAAACCTGAACACACTTATATGCATATTATTTAAATTCGCAATGTCACTGCTATAGTTAACAAATCTGTCATAGGGGATTTTAAAAAGTGTTTGCCCTAAAGGAACAACATTACTATTCTCTTGCGTCAAGCTATGTACTTTTTGTGATTTCTCTGAATGACGTCGCATAAAGGACCAGATAGAAGAATTTTAAAAGAAACATAGTGACTGTAGATTGTAATACAAAAACAAGAAGTGCATTTTACTTCTTAAGCAAGGACAGAAATATTCGAAGTTGACTTTGGCTTTCTTTACTTCCTATTTCCCTATGGCAGAGAATTAGAGACATTAGCTTTTCCTTCCCTTCTGATTTATACAAATTGACTCCGAGCATAGATTTTAATCACAGCGTGTTTAAAACATGCAGACATAGAGACGTCTACTATGTTAGATTTTTAAAGAAAATATAGAAGACGAAAATGATAACAAAGATTATCACCAAAGTCCTCTCTCTGAGACTCCATTAGATACATCTGATACAACTGCTCCAAGAAACGGATACAACAAATGCACAAAATATTTGTTCTCAGCTATAAACAGTTTGAACTCACGTAGACGATTTAACAGTCTTTCAGCCAATCTGAACATATTACGTGTAGCATTAATACCGAACTACGTTTACCCAACTCAAATCTAGATATAAAAAAACAGGCTTGACCATCATCTCAGATTACAAAAAACTAGCATTTACACAGTTATAAGCGTAAAATTACTCTACTTGCAAATTCAGCTGACTTAGAGAGTTACCTGTCGAAGGAAGAGTTAGACAAACATTCATGTGTAACGCAAACTGTATTGTCCAGTACTTCTTTCTTTTTTGTTTGTCCTATGTTTTAGCTATAATCTGTAGGTATCGGAAGCAAAAGTATGTCTCTCATTAATAATGTTACCATTCCTAGCAGTGGAATTGCTCATATAAGTTTTCTTAGACTATGTACGTTAATAAATACTTTATTTTAAGGAACACCCTCTCGCTCTCTGTCTATAGTTTCTGGTGTTTGAGTGCACATGAATATTGAGAACATTGAAGCCTACAAAATAGATAGTGAAACACATAAATGGGACGGACAGGTATGACTTCTCTTTCTCAAGGACAAGCATGTGCCTCACAGAAAAAACTGCCAAAACTCGTAAAGTACAGGTACATAAGTGTGATCTGGTGAAGCAGATGTTAACAGATGGAACAGAAATTCTTGATAAATAAAATCACGACTATTGATCACAATTAATTGAGGAAGGAATAATAAATGAGAGTTACCTAAAATTAAAATTTAGTTGGTAGGACAGCAAGAGTGTTGAAATTCTGAATAACAAGTCAGGCCACATTACCCAGTTAGAGGACAGCAACCCTGAATTAATCCCTAATGGAGACCCCTTACAATAAAGGGTGATGACCTAGTAATCCTCAAACTCCCTCTCCACTCTCTAATTATACTCAAGCTTTCTTTTGTCATGACAAAAAAACAAAACATTTATTTCCTAATAAAAGTTATTTAACTTTTAAAATTTACTTTATAAACACTGGGGTATAGTCCAAACATGTCTACAAATATTTGGTTGTGTTCTACACAGTCTTGATGTGATGAGGAATGTCCTCCAAAGACAGGAGAAAGAGTCCAAGCAAGGAGTTTGGTGTACTATCCAATGATAAATGATTGAAAAATATACATTTACCAGTGATAAATATTTATTTAAAATTACCATTAGAAAACACAAAAAACATACTAACACTCACGATTTCCGATCATTTCGGATTTCTTGTCCTCTTTAGGAGAGGAGAAGAAAAACACAAGGTTGGAAACGTCAAAAAGTTCACCAACCGATACAAAGTATACATATATACCATATATATATTTGTAAAAGTTGGAAGCAGTCCTTCATTTAAACATATATTGTTAAATAACAAATATTTGGTTGTGTTCTACACAGTCTTGATGTGATGAGGAATGTCCTCCAAAGACAGGAGAAAGAGTCCAAGCAAGGAATTTGGTGTACTATCCAATATTTGGCTTGTATCTGTTTTTTACACAATTTCTCCAGTTTCCGGAATTCCCTCCTCATCTCTTCATTAAAACTATAAAGCTTATCACCAATATTGCTAGTCGACATGTTTCGAATGTACCACATTCATCATCAGGACAATAATGACAATAATTATTCTATATATATACATATATATACATACATTAACACAAAGAAAAGAGCACAGAAAAGTTCTACAGAACTCACTTCAATACTTCGACATCTGTCGTCATCAGTAAGTGTACGAAGTACTTGTGCTAGAAGCAAATTGCAACTGGCCTTCACGCTGAAACTCGTTGAACGACTGCAGTACTGCCCCCGAACGAAGGAGAGGAAAAATAGAAATGCCTACAATATTTATTTACAGAACAAGATAGAAAACAGAATATAGAATAATAATAAAAACTATAAGTACGGTGTCTGTAAGATAAGACTCCTTCCTGCGTGCAGGAGTCGTTGTCTGCTTGCGGAGCGACTCGTTTCTATCTTTCTGATGACGAGGACATCGAAATGTAATAGTGAGTTTCTGTTTCATTTCTGTGTGTTCTTTGTGTCAATTATAGTTTATTTAGTTCGTGGAATCGTTTCATTTAATTGGTATATATATTCATACATCATTCTGGTGATGTATCTTATGTTTATTAAATAATAATATAAATATTATATATTGAAATATTTTGTGCTGAAATATATTATATATATTAAAATTATGAAATATATAAAAATATATAATATAATATAAATATATATATATATATATATATTAAATATATCGAAATATATTATATTAACCATACTGCTTCTTTTAATTTTGTCATATTAACAGAAAGTCTAGTTTTTGATTGTTTTTCAGGCCAGTTTTTATCTGGCATTCTGCCAAAGGGGGGTTTCTATTTATAATTGTCATAAGTTTCATTGATCTTAGGAAGTTGAAGAAAACGTTTCCTCATATAAAGATTTTACATAAGCAACTTGCATTGTGCATTCTCTCAGATCACTTCTAAGCAGACTCATAGATCACTTTGCATTTAACTAATTCGAATATGTGAAACGTATTAAAATCACATAGCAGCAGCACAAAACTATTTTTCAATTCCATTTATAAACTTTTGTTGAAAATAAAAATAAAACTGATATAAGAAACACCATTTTAAAGTTGGTTTCATAACAAGTGGTAATCTAAGGTACATTAAATAAGAAAAAAATACTTGTTGAATTCCATGGTCAAGGGGAGACGTTGAAAACCATCAGGCTCGAACTGACCAAGTTTGTACTTAGGCATGGAAATTAGATCATTTCACACAATAACACAGATTAAAGAATATTATGAACACCATCTAAAAAATAGATACAAATTGGGTCTGACACTAATGTCAAATTTGTACCCTATCCTGAAGTGAAAGGATACTCCACAGGTAGTAAAGAACCTCATTTATAAGGTGGTAATAAGGGCTAGCATTACTTATGGATGCTCGACCTGGTTACAAGCCGCAAGAACAAATAAAACCCCGATACAAGTGTTTCAAAATAAATGTGCACGCCTTACTAACTCACCTTGGTATGCCAGAAATGTGGATATTCAAAGAGAACTCAGGTTAGAATCAATTGGCAAATTCACAAATAGACTGGTGGCCAATGAGGACAAGATAATCCCACCCCATCCAAACCCCCTTTTTCAGAACCTATCCCAAAGAACTCCCCAACTACATCCATCATAAAGGCTGTTGTTAAAATAGAAACCCAAACCCCAGATCGACAACATTTCACGTCTCAAGAACACCAGACGACCACGAAATAATGTATAATGAATACCAAACAAAAGACTACTGACATTTACTTACCGACTCCATAAACACAGCAGTACAAAAATTCAGCAGTAGTAGGTCCGTTACCTGGAACTGCTAATTACAACTCCCACTGCAGTGCGCGGAAAGAATCGTTGGTCGTTGGTTGGAATATTATGATAGCAGTAATTCTACTGTTAACAACGACTTCAACTCTCACTTAGTCAGTCGGACAAGTATTTACTAATTTGACAGGAACAGTTTTATAGATATTTCATATTGCGATAACAACTTCCCTCTGATAGCTAATCAAGAAACTGATAACAGTAACAATTTCTTACATCGGGAATATCCTCTCTGTTATAGTGAATAATTTCTAAGTTGATCAACATTTTGAAACTCTTCCCCTAATTTATTTTTATTAATAAAAATTTCTTTTATTTTTGCTTGATTCAAAAGTTCCAAAATGGATAATATCGTTATTTTAATACTAACCAATTTTCATAAGTCCAACTTATTTGCGTTTCTTCAGCCCCCTCTCCTGCAACTCATTACAAACACACCTTCTCTCATTCTTTTCAATACGTTGTATTTAAATGACTAACTTTGTTTTCATCTCATATATTTTCGTTCTCTTTACATTTTTTATTTACGACTTTCTTTGAAATATTAAGAAACCCCTAAAGAGAATAAGAGGAGATTTCCTACAATGACATTTTAAGAAGCATAAATACCACAATGTCACTGAATGTGCAACTTTTAAGTTTAAAAGTGTATTCAGGGTGATTAAATGCAGGGGAAGAATTGTGTGGTGATTGTAAGTAGTCAGGTGGTTCCAATCCTCATCCTACTTCTGTCTTGCATTTTCGATTAATGATTAAAAGAGACTAATCTTTAAAATATATTTAGGAGACTAATAAACTCAAAAATAATATTTTTGAATTTATTAACAAATTAATGATAGTATTTTAATGACTGCGCTGTTTGCCTTGAAGGACTCCCTACTACTGAATACAGATCGTAAACACTTCAATGTACCATCAATATATGGTACATATTTTCAGGCTAAAAACTTGCAATACAAATTACATAAACACTTAAACTAACACCAACTAAATGTTACATTGATATTGGTTTAGGTGCTTATGTAATTTGTTATATAACTTTTAAGGAGCCAGGTTAGCTCAGTGGTTAACGTACTCGCCTCAGAACTGATAGGTCCTGGATTCGATCCCCACCTGGCCCTCGATTTATTCATAGCACGTAGTCCCTCGGAGAAGGACGTTAAACCGTCGGTTTCGAGCCTGTACAAAGATCGCTACTTTAAATACACTTGAGTTAGGCAAAATTTAGGACTCCCACTGTAGACTCAATCGTCATACAGTGTGTACATTTGTGTGGTATCACAAAGGGCCAATGCTCCGACTATGTGTGTTCCCTTGTGGGACACCACTGCAATCTAACCTAACCTATATAAGTTTTAATCCAGAAGGTGGAAACACAAATGCAGTTCTTAACACATTTTATTCCATATATTTACTTATCTGTATCCTTTAATTTATTGATCACTTCTCTAAAAAAATTTAAAGTGCAAACTTACTTCTATCGAAGAAGTTACCTTTCTATTGACTACTAACAACGTCAGAATGGTTTAGCAGGGTTTTAAAGTTAAAACCACATTTTTTATTGCAGGGAGCAAGTATATTTTTTATTTAAAGAAATGTGACTATTTTTGAAATAAAAGAAGCTATATAATAATAGCTTGAGCTATGTTAATGTTAATATTAACTATGTTATTAACATTATCATTAACTATGTTAATGTTAATAGCTTGAGCGTATAACCATACATCATTCCTCACTTCGAATCCACAGTACAGGGTCAAATCGCCATAAAATCTAAATGTTATGCACCACTTAATTTTTGAAATAAATATTCTAGGACCTTTTATTGGAATCTAGCTCTAACTTTTGGTACCTGATCAGGTAGGTTGGTAACCAAAATCGCGGTTTGCACATAAATCACATCTTTAACCAAAAAATGAAGGAAATTCGATATATATTATTCTTATTTTCCTATATCTCATTATGTTCAAAGAAAAAATAAACATGTTCAAATAAGATTTCAAAGGTTTGTCGATACAATGGATGCCTAGAAGCGTATCAAGTGCCCACTGTTGCGATGAATATTTCATTAAGTCTTTTCCAGGTGTTTTGCTTTGATAAGGCTTCATGGAAACAAATGAAAAGTTGGCAAAGCATTTGTTTAGGATTCCATTGACGTTACTTATACTTTCAGATATATCCTGTAGTCGTAGATAAGCAAATTATATGACACATAAAAAAAATAAAACTTAAGTTCAAAATTAAAGAAATATTTTAAACATAAATAAATGAAATTATAAAAGAATTTTAAATACTAATTTTTTAATGCATGAAATAAAAAATAAATTAATGCAAACTTTTGACATTAATTACAGTAATATTTATCTCATCCTACAAATAAGATGCAACTCGCTAAACTTCTTATTTTAATCAAACACTGTTTGTATATAAAATTCCATTATCATATGTTTAATTCTATGACCAATATCCCTACATATTGATGTAGCGTGTCTACAAAGCTCTGGCTCAAAAACACACAAACATACACATCTGTTCTAACGTAGTGCAATCATTATTATGTGGTATTTACTCATTGTAGGGTAAAAAGCTAATGAAATGGTCTCCACATATAAACATTTAATGGTATAAACAATGCGTTTCAAACACGTAGTATTCTTCCTCAGGCATTAACTAAAAAATACAATGACACCAGAGAGTTATCTATAGTACAAAGTAAATATAGTACAAAATAAAAATAAAATAAAATAAGGAAGAGAGTACAAACCTAAGGGTGAGTGTCTGTGGTACAACTAACTGGGAACAGGATGGACGTGGGTGAGGGTATGGGGTACATCTGTTTCATATTAGAAGGCAGGTACATTTCATTGTTATTTTTTTTTTCCTAAAGGTTAGGCTGAGCCTTTACATTTGGTCTAAGACTAAGTGTAAGAAACATATTAAAACATTCCTATAATTTTTTAACCTTTAGGAAAAAAAACAATGAAAGGTACCTGCCTTCTAATATGAAACAGATGAACCCCATACCCCCACCCACGTCTATCCTATTCCCAGTTAGTTGTGCTACAGACACTCACCCTTAAGTTAGTACTTTCTTCCTTATTTTATTTTATTTTTATTTTGTACTATATTTACTTTGTACTATAGATAACTCTCTGGTGTTATTGTATTTTTTAGTTAATGCCTGAGGACGAACACTACTTGTTCAAAACGCGTGTTTATACTATTAAATTTTTATATGTGGAGACCATTTCATTAGCTTTTTACCCTACACACATCTGTATTGGTCTACCCTCAATTTTAATATTACAAACATATTAGCAACTGTCTAATTCATTAAATGAATTAATATATTATCTTGATGAACATATCTATAAAATAAATATGCACATATATATATAAAATAATTGTAATAGCATTTGAAAGGAAAAAAATCAAACAAATATTAATTATTAAAATTGATATTTTTGTTAAGTAATTAAGATAATAAGGCCAGCAAAACTTTAACCAAAATCTTTATTTGTATTGGAAAGGATAGAGGATTTCATTAGATGCATCCTTTTTTAGGTTACGTATGCATTCTTGTTCTATATAACTTTCAAATTGTTAGTATCAGATGTTAGAAAACATAATATTATCATAGAAATAACATTTAAAAAATTTTATACATCTGAGAGTACATTTCATTCAAATAATTTCCAGCATTATTGTATTTAATTATTTTCAAATACTAGTTATTTCAGTTAATTAAGGATTTCAGATATTGACTACTTTATCATTTGAAGAAAAAACAATTAGTAATTTCTAATAAATTCCTTATAAAGGAATTGAAATTTAATGAAATTGAGCAAAACAATTCGACCAGCGGTTAGCGTTGTATTTATAATAATATTATTATGTTTATTTATACTTAGTGTTACATTGCCTGAAGCGACGATCCAAAATGTATGACATTTTTTTTTACCTGGTGACAAAGATGTTTAGATGAAATAAAGAATTTTATGGTTTTTTGAATGTCCAGAATAAAGGGAAAGTTATGTTATCTCCTGCTATGTTATAAAGTATATTGAATTACTTCCCCCTTTGGTATCATATTGTACAAAAACAATAGAGTTCTTTTTCGCCTCAAAATGTGATAAGTTTTATGAAAATATGTCAAAAGAGACGATCTGTAGTGCTTAAAATATGTTGCTTATCTACCCACTCACAAACTAAACCACAAACCAACCCACCCACCCACACATACATACAGAGGTCATAAAACTATTAAAAAGAAATTCAGAGACAGTGAATTCTTGTTAATCTGACTACGTCATTAAATCATTCTTTTTTCATCATTCTTTACTTGTTGTACTTAAAATGAAATAAAAATGTATCATGAGAAATTAGTATCATAAAAACAAATCATAACCCAGAAATCCAGTAGTTTTAAAAATACTAACTTATTACATAGCAAATTATAACCCAACAACTAGTATAAATATACTCGTAACTTATTTATTATGAAATATATTTACAATGAATATATTACTTTTAGATTTTTCTGAACATTGATATGAACAATGATGGATATATTAGTTTTGCTGAATTCATAAATCACCTAAACCGGTGAATTCTTCCAAAAAAATACGTAAGTATAGAAGATATGATTTGTATGGTGATATAATTAACATTATTAATTAGTATGTTATTTATAAACTGTATATATACTTTTAATATCATTATAATTTCATATATTATACAGTTTTTATCAAGTTAAGATATGATAAAGTTGAAGTCTTCATTGAAAAACTTTTCCAAAAATTCAGAAAAAGTTAAAGATGGTTATACTTAAAAAACCTGGGAAGACCAATGCAAACTTAATTCAAAGTATAAGACCTATATGTGTTATCGATATTGTATCCTTTCCAGACTTTTGCGTGCTTGGTAAAACGGGTAAAACGAACTTTGAATAAGAAAGAAATACAATGAGAACATTTTAATTAATAGAAGGTTAGTCTCATAACTACTAACTGAAATGCAATGAAAAAAAAATCTACTTTGTTCTACATTAAGAAGAATAAAGAGAACAGGAATTAGATTGTTATTATAACGGCGCAACTGAAACAGGAAGACTATATTCTTCTTAAAAACTTTAAAAACTTGGGAGTTTATATTGACTGCAGGCTTTCATGGCACAAACAAGTCTTATTCATACAGAAAAGAGCTTAAGAATTGTCAAAGGTCTAGCAAGGGTTGTAAAAGTGCATTGATGTCAAACCATGAAGCCAAACTACTGTACACCAGCAAGGTGATTTCTTGTTCAAAGAGGCAACAATACATACTGTACAGTGTTCCAGTTTGGTTTAATACCTTAATGAAGAAGAGTAATGGAGTCCAACTTGAATGAATCAAAGGACAATAACAACAAAAATTAAAAAATTCTACACTATTTCATAAACAACAGTGTGTTACAACTGAGGGAACGCAATTATATAAAGCTCAATAACTGAAAACAATTGACTTTGTGTCTGCAGGTGGAGTGCTGGAGGATTTAGATGGACAATCCACAGAGAAGACAACGAAACCAAGTATTTGGTTTCCTTAGCAGAAATTATTGCAGATTATGCCAGTAAAACTGAATATAACATTCGTTACACTTTACTGCTGAACGAAAAAAAAATGCATGTTTGGATAAAATAAATATCAACTATCTTAAGAACGTTCCAATAACCAGGCGGAAAGTTCAACCTTTTAATAGAGTAGACAAATATGCCTAAGAAAATATATCAACTGAACTGAAGACAAATTTTAGCAGAATAGAATTCTTTAGACAATTTTCAAAACGTAATAATTTTTAACTTTCTATGAGATCTCTCGATCTAACTAGATTGAATGAATTGTGTTCTCTGAGAATGAAAACGCTTTGTTTCTTACTACTTATCAAATTCCAAATCTCACAGTCAGAGTTGTATAAGACTCTTTAAAATTAATTGATGAAACATTTACTTTTCGTACAGAATAAACTAGGAAAATGTTTTAATTTATGAATGCATTGCAGTTATTATACTAAATTTGTATGAGAGTTATGTAAATAATAAAGACAGTTGTATTTTGTTTGATAGCCGGTGCTAATACCTGTGGGTGTTTATTTTTTGATTTCAAGACAGGTGAGCAAGCAAGAAAGGTTTAAGAGAGCAAGAGAACATGGTGTCCAAGTTGGCAGAGTGTGGGATGGTGGCGAAGGTCGTAAGATTGCTGCTCACGGCTCCTGCTCGGACCTACAGCTGCTGCTCTTCGACTTTCTCGCAGAGCGAGCTCGACTTCTACTATGGTATGTTCAACAAGTATGACGTGGACAAAGATGGCTTGTTGAACCGCCTGGAGCTGAACGAGTTGTACCGGAAGCAGCTAGGACGCAAACTGAATGTCAGGGACCTCGAGAAGGTAAGCCTTTGATTTAGCCAGTATTGCGGTCAACGGTCAGCGAGTTGTATTTTGCTACACCAACATTTCTACAACAACTTATATAAAGATGTAATAGTTCGTACATACTTTAAACTACTTGAATTAAAAAAAATGTCCCACCAATTGAAGTGTTAAACTGTGCTACCTTAGTATTATGTAGTAGGGTCAGCTACATAATCAACTATACGAAATAATAAGAATTTTGGTTTTTGATTATTACATGAATAAAACTATCAAATTAAAATCTTCCTTGTGAATGCAACGATTTACAGCTGAACGAACGGACTACTACTAGGTCAGGTCCTCGTGGAAATTTTTTCGTTTTAAAATGAAAATAAAATAAACAAATGGCTGATATAGCTCCTGTGTATAAGCTTATTGTTTGAATGTCAATGTCCAATTCTTTATTAGTACCTATTCCATAAGTAAACTTCAAAACTGAATTTGTCTCTCTTATTTTATGCAATTGCTTTGTTTAATTTTTACCAAAAAAATTTTTTTAAAGTGTAAAATTTAATTTCTATGTAATAGTTATCAGTGTGCTCAACATAATTACTGCCTAAAGATGGTGAAAATGCTCACCAAAAGATGTCGCAAAAATGTATCTATTATTTTAAAATAATCTTAAGAATTGATGAAATTATGAATGAAAGTGTAGTTAAGTTTTCAAAACAAATTTCTTCAAAACTTAAGGAAGAAGTTCGAAAACTAGACAAATTAAGTAGAAAAATAGTAAAAGTGAGAAATGGCATATTTTTCAACTAAACAATAATTATAGTATTTAAATGAAACAGTCCAGCAGAGTTTTAAATAATTATGAATTAAAACGAAAGTAGACAAAACAAATAGACACAGGAATAACTGACTTCTGTATTTCAACGATCGTCGTCATCAGGAGGCAAAGAGTCCTAATGATTACCTCTCGTTGAAATACAGAAGTGATTTATCCTGTGTCTACCTTTGTGATGTCTTCGTTTTAATTACGAGTAATTAAACAATGACTAAACCACATTATGAAAGAAAAAAAAAACTAAGATCTTTCAATCGTAACAAGCGGTGTTTGTGATGGTCAAGGCGGTATCAGTTTTGACTCTGACGAGCACCGCTTTTCACGGTTGAAAAATCTCTTAAGTATTTTTCCTGATTTTTTACTATGGTTTAGAAGTTGACTTTTATTTCACGTGTTAATTGTAAAATCTTGTTCAATGTAAACAAAGAGAGATAAGATAGAAAGGCGTAAAGAGAGACAGAGTGAGAGAGTAAGGGAGAAGGATAGTACTTGATAATTTCATACTTGTAGGGCTTAGTCAACTGAGATAATGAAATCTTAACAAACAGGATGAAAGTTTGATATTTGGTAAACGGTAATTTTTGAAAGTGACTTTGTTCGTTACAATGCATTTCTTTGAAAAGTCATTAACTGAACATCAAATGATTTTACATAAAAGTACCGGTTTTCTAACAACGCAGTCTCGTTATCAGTAATTTATTCTACCCAGAGTTGTTAGCTTTGATCGCAACTCCTCTAACTGATATAAATATCAAAGCCACTTTAGAATCAAGTCCCTTTATCATCTATTAGAATCACATTTTAAATTCGTTTTTGTCATCTTATATTATCATTTATAATTTTTAAAATGAAGTCAATTCTTTTTTCTTCTTTTCACTTTTTTTATCAATCCTATTAGCCTAACAAGGACTTCTGAGTCGTTGGTTTTAATAAAGACTCCAATATTAAATGCATTATTGCTTTTGATGCTCTTATTGCCCCTCTTTGTTTTTTTTTTAAATTTATATTTTGTGTTATTTTATCTCTCAAACTTTTTATCTTTCTTACTGCATTCATTATTTTATAAGTAATTTTTATTTCATATTTTTCTGTACTCGCGTCTCTGATTCCTTCAGTTCTGCTTTGGTTTGTGCTCCTTTCTTTATTCCTTCACTGTACTTCATACTTTATACTTCTTTCTCATCAGTTTTTATCTCTAATAAATACATGTTTAGAAGGAAGGCTTATGATAGGTTTACAAATTTTACATAAGAATTATTAAAAAATTCCTTCGGTAGCATTGCCCATTGTTTAGGCTTGTGCAAAGAAAGTTTGAGCAGTATGCAATGTTCACAATGACAAATAAAAAGTGGCTCGTTAAACAACTTAAAAGCGTTATATTTTAACTTCAGAATAAAAAACTAATTTTAAACAACTATAATAAGAATTTTTGCAGATAAAATAAAAATCTGAATTTCAAATTAAAGAAAACGATTTAACTTTGAATGAATAACATGGTTCAATTAAGTCGTTATGTAATATCATTTTTCTCTATTACTAAACTGAAAGTCCTTTGCTAATATTCTTTTTGTTTTGCCTAATTTCCTTCGGCTTAAATAGGAAATTCCCCTGACCCTAAATAAACAGAATTCGTTTACTTAGCTCGACTCGTATCAGTAAAGGGAGCTTAGACCGACTTAATTAAAGTTTAGAATAGTTTGAGGGAAGTCAATAACTATATATATAATTATATACTTATTGATTACCTTTAGAAAACACTAAATATTTCTTTATAATACCCTGATGGTCGTTAGTGAGAGTACCCTTGGTTAATTTTAAAAAGTTGTTGTAGTATATAGTAGTCAATCATGACAAGCTCGTGAATAAAATATTCGAAGTCTCTTATCATTTAGTTTACATTGAAAATTTGAAACACCAGATAAAAAGCTGGAAAAGTTATATATAAAGTTACAAGAACAAGGATTCAGTAATGTAATATGTATCAAGTAAAGTTTGTTCCCTAACTATCTTATGAAAAGACTAACTATAAAAACGGAAAGACGATCCAAATTGGACAAAATACGGGATCAAAATCGAAAAATAGTAACACACAGAGTAAGGAAACACTCTTACAAACTCACGGTTACTTAACGTTGCGCCTACAACGTTATTGGTCATTGGTCTCCCTCTCTCTTTTTCTCCTGAAGAGGGATTGTTAGAAAATTTGAGTTTATGAGTGTGTTTCCTCACTGTGTGTAAATCTTTTTCGATTTTGAACTCATATATAGTAACCGACCCAGCAACTGCCAGTGCTGACCCTCGCGCCCGGTCTTGAATTATATGTATATGCACATATATAAACAAGATTTTTCTTGTTTGAAATAAAAATCAACGTCTAAACAGAGCGAGAAATGGAGAAATTTGACCAAGATCTTGGTCAACGGAGGACCATGGTTGAAAGATCTCAGTCTTTTTTTCCCATTTCATATTGTGGTTTGATCATATATATATGTATGTGTGTCGAATAAAATGAAAGGTCTGTATGGACGATAAAGTCATTCACACAAAGAAAAGAACAGAACACATAAAGTCACTACAGAACTCACTTCAATGTATCGACATCCGTCGTCATCAGGAAGCAGTATGAAGTACTTGCGCTGAGAAGGAAACTGCAACTCATTCTTTGTGTTTATTTGTATATATATATATATATATATATATATATATATATAACTTTAAATTACACAAAGCACGACACAGAAAAGAGAATACAAAGAAAACTTACAGAATTCAATATTTCGAACTGTTGTTCGTCATCAGGAGAGTAGACTAGAAGAGAGGACGAAGTGAGAGAGATCTCCCCACGTCGAAGAACGGAGCGCGAATCATATATATCATATCATATATATATATATATATATTTATTATATATCATATCATATATATCATATCAAATCATATATATATATATATACCATATCTATATATATATATATATATATATATATATATATATATATACATCTGGAAAAACAAAGCAAAAAGAACGAACACCGGGATCAACATTTTGAAACAAAGTTTGTCATCTTGAACGAATATACTTCTTCTTTTTCCCTTCAAATCTCTTCCTGACGAATTCCGTTTCAAAATATTGATCCTATTGATCCAAGTATGTGCTTTCATTATTTATGTTTTTTTTTTCAGTTATTTTTCAGTCTAGTTAGGACCATTTTGTTATTTCATGTACGAGATGTATTTATCATTTTGGCTCTGACGAAAACTGCTTCTTTCAGTTAAAATATCTTAATTTTTTTTTTGATCTTTTACTGTAGTTTAGACCTTGATTTTTATTTTACATGTTTATTGTGAAATCCTGTTTTATATATGTATATGTGTATTCATAAATTTCAATAATTCATAAAATTTCAGAAATAAATTTGATATATTTACATATATTTATGACCAGCAAGTTGTGGTTGAATCGTTATCAGGCGAGGAAATGACATAAAGCAAGCACTCCAGTCAGGAAACACTTAGATCCAGCCATGTCCTTTACACACCAGGATGATTTTTCTTGGTTAACGATCAAGCTGTCACTGAGCTGGTTTGTCTTCTTCTCCCATATTACTGTCCTTGTCCGGATTACAGTTGAATTAAAAATTAAAAGCTGTATATTTCATTTACAAGTTTTTCAAACCCATTTATGAACGTACATATATTCCTACCGCACTGTTTATATGTATTAAATTCACTCGAAATCCGTTAATATTTCACTTACAAGAATGGAACTGCACTTATATTCTAATACAAAACAAATTTGATAAATATATTTGAATATAAATAATCACAAAGAAAAATCACTTAGAAAACAGTGCAAAACTCACTTGGATATTTTGATGAATCATCATCATTAAGGAGAGGCAGTGTGCTCCGTTTGAGGAGCAAAAGCCCACTAAATAATTCCAGCAGTGCAAGTACTGATTTGGACTTCTTGTAATTATTGTTATAAAAAGAAAGTAATTAAAAATAAGAAAGTAACATATACACAACAAAAAATAATATGAAAATAACTTCATACAAAATAGGTAAGAAAGAATATAATATATGATGCAAAAAACGTATGAAAGAAGAGAAGAGGAAAACATACTAATACAGGCAAAAATAGGCCACAAGCAAATTCAGGCAAGTATCGTTATTTAATAGTGTACGTATGTTTAGAAGAAGAATTGCTTTCAACTTTTACAAATTTATATATAAGTATGTTACTGAGTATGTTTGTGTTTTTGTGTAAACCACAGTTTGTGGTTGAGCCAGAATGGATCCACATTCTTATTTGTCTTCTTTGTTTCAATGGTATAAGATAAATAATGCTCGTGTTTAATTTGTTATAGTAAATTAAAACTTGGAAATGTTGTTAGTTGCGGTATAATTATCTGTAGTTTTTGGTAAAAAAAAAAGATAATGATTTAAATATCTGCCAACGAGACAAGCGAGAAAAAAATTCAAGGTTAAAAGGTCGAGAATAAATGAGTGGACGGTTCACTAATTGTAGGGACTTTCCTACAGCAACTCCGACAATATAAATTGTCAATTGCCGCTCAGATGAGAGATCTCATGATCAAACATTGGCTACAGTAAAAGAGTAGTATCTGTCCACGTGATAACATGGGAAATATGTATAGAAATTGAAATCATAACCAAAAACAGCATAATAAATGATTTTGAACTTGAGTAATGGATCCCTAGAAAAGTAAAAAACAAAGGAGATAAAGAGGTAGGAAAGGTAAGAAAAAAAGTAAACCCCATTCACCAAACTCGATTTCAGATAGAATATACAATGTGAAATGGTGGTTTTGAAACATAGTGGCAATCCAGTATAATGGGTTTAACTTTAGCTATTTATTCATTAAACTTAACAGAATGCTGAATTTTCACAGTTCAACCAATTACTTCCCAGCTAACATCTGGGAAGAATGTAAGCTGCTATAAGTTACAGAATATCGGACGAATAAAGTTAGATAAAGAATTTCTTTTTCTTGGCGATTAATGCGTAGATGGGGTCAAGTGTAGAAGAGAAGAATAGAAGGATGGTCTTTTTCATTAGTTTAGTGAGCAATGTTTAAGAATGCACGAACGTCGTGCATTATGTTGATTATACGTCTTTTTCTGTCGCTAATTGCCAAAGAACTAAGCAATTACTGTAGCATTTTGCTCGTGTGATTGTCTTTTTTTTATTCTGAATCTCTGTGTCAGTTGATGGAAAAAATCGTTTGAAATAAATGTAAACTATAGGTAAAGATAAATTTGATATATTCCCTATAATTAATAAGATATATATTGTATATAATTAGATATAAGATATATTAAAGTTGTGATAAATGTGTAATTAGTAAATGTGATAAATGTATATAATTAGATATAAGATATATTAAAGCTGCGATAAATGTGTAATCTATAAGGGAACACATTGTAAATATACGGTCCTGATGCAGGGTTACTGTGTTGAAAAAAAAAAAAAAAATGTAAACTTAACAACTCTAGACGATTTGTTCAAGTTTCTCTAAAGCTAAGCTGTTACAGATGATCTGCGCAATGGGAGTAAGCCCGAGTGAGAAAGCTGTGTCCTTTTGCCAATATGTGAACCACCTGCACAAGCGCTTCGGGCCTTACTACTGCAAGGAAGAGTTGCTGAAGTACTTTGACGACTGGGACAAGAACAACGACGGCCGACTGGACTGGCTGGAGCTGAGGCAGGCGGTCACCTACATGGGCTACGACCCCGACCATCCCGAACTCTACGCCAGATTCAAAGTGCTTGACTGTGACTGTGATAATGCCCTCGAGTTTGCCGAATTCGCCGAGCTTGCTAATGATGGCCTCAGGAAGCTGACTAGAAGAGCGTGAAACTCACACGCCCACCTGCCCCAGCCTTAATAAACTTGCCAAAAAAAAAATTATTTGATTCTTTATACTTTTAGTAATGTCCACAGTTCTTGCAAGTTAACCATAGCTATTTTCAAATAAGTACTATTTTCACTCTACCATAGTTAATTTGTTTCAATAAAAGTTATACAGTTAAAAGTAATCATCAAAGTAAATCGTGGTTAAAATCCTACAGAATATGTACATTACAAGTTGCACTAATAAATATTAGCTTAAAGATGTCGACTATAGGGAATATATTTTGTGTGTCGATGGATTATTATGTAGCAAAGCCGAGAGGAAAATTAAGAAGCAAGTATAAGGTAGGTAGGATTTTATCATAAACAATCAATGTGTTAAAGAATGGTTACTACGAATATTTGCAAAGAAACATATATATAAGTCATATGAGTCAAAAAGGGAAAATAAAAGAGGCAACATATGAACTCTCTACATTAATTTTGACATCTGACTTCATGAGCAGGGTGAAATAAAATACTTGGACGTCAAGCCAAGACTGAAACACTTTCTAAGAAGCACTCAGTGTTTTCACCTTGCGGAGGGAAGTTCAAAGAAGAAATATAAATAAATTAAAGAACAAATGAAAAAGTAGGATACAAATAAAATAACATTAAAATAAACAATATAAAAATAAACTAAATGCATATTGTTATTACCACTGAGGTTACTATGATTTATATTAGGAATAGAGAAAGCTGTCATACCTCGTTTAAATACAACGACTTCAAGAATATCTTAGGAGGTATGACGATTTTCCCTATTTCAAAAAAAAATAAAAATAAAAGTAATACATATTAAATTGACAAATGAATAAAATAAAAAATATCGAGAATTAATTTATGATTGAGGATGGGATTAGGGATAAATTTACTTTAAGAGAACTTCTTCAATAGTTTAACTTCGTCACAAGGAAGATGGTATGTTATTATGTAAAAACACTATTAAGTCAAGTATTTTTTCTACTGTTTATTTACTGTCTATTTAATGTCTACTGAACTCTATATTTATTCAAAAAAGATAAAAAAAAAACTGAAAAAATAACACCCAAAGATTTAGCTTGCGTCTATCGGCTATAAGTTTTGAAAATCTTGCGGGTTGGATTGAAAAAACCAACTAGAGCCGGGATATCGCCAGCGGAGCGTAGTTTGCCCATCTCTGATTTAACGGAATTCGTACATATAATAAAGCAATGAAGAATTACTCCCTGTCAAAAGAGCCAATTACAGAACACTAAGCACCATAGCTTGAAAGTACCATAGATTGATTATAGAACACCATTATAGAATAATAGTTTTAAAAAAACTATTTCTATCAATGTAAGTAAGCAAGGAGGTATTATTATGACTTGCGATTCGTTTAGTAAAACCCGTGTAGATAAGAATTTTTTTTTTTAATAACTTCAGAGTTTGTCGACTTGGTCAGTGTTTAGAAATAGCAAAAGCAACCATGATTGGGCAGCCCAACTGAAGAAGGAAATACGAGGGTCTACAATAAATGATGAAAATGTAAACACCTCGTATCATATCCCTTGATATAGCATCAACTACTTTCTATTGCTGACATAGCAAACTAACTCCTTTAAAGAGCTTCAAAGTTATTTGAATATATTTTGAAGTCCAATAAATCTGTTCTGCTTGATTCTGATATTATTTTAAGTTAATGTAAAGAAATAACACGCAGCAAAGGTTGGAATTATTTGAAGTTCAGTTTTTCGAATTGTTTTAACTATTTCTAAAAACTGAAATTATTTTTTTTTATTCAATAGCTTACTAATTTTTATTAAATGCTCTATATGCTATGCTTCAATATTCCCGTTTCTTCAGTTAAGTGACAAAAAATATTCTCTAAATATACAAATCGTATTACAATGAGCTTTTTTTTTGTGATGAAATATTTTCAAAAATCTATACTGCTCATATGCTTATAAGGAACTATTTTTGCGTTCAATTAAAATAGTGTGACCAGCGTTGTGTTAGAAGATCTCAAATTTTTTATTTGACATTTTAGCAATGATGCATAAAACTGAAGTTTTCTTCTGTAGAAAAATTGGAAATATTTTTCAGTTTAAACCAATATCAATTCTATATAACTTCAAAATTATTATTAAATGTTATATGCAATACTTCAATATTTTTGTTTCAGATATCAGTTAAGTTGCAACAAAAATATTCTCTAAATATACAAATCGTATTACACTGAGCTTTTTTTTGTGATGTAATATTTTAAAAAATCTATACTGCTCATATGCTTATAAGGAACTATTTTTTTGTTTAATACAAAATAGTATAACCAGCGTTGTGTTAGAAATACTTAACACTACAAGACTTTAATACTCACTGTCTTGTATATATCATACATATTTATAATTATTTTACAGTTATTAAGCACACACTAATCATTTTTATTTGTAGGAATTGTAAACGTTGTTTTCAATTATATAAGTTAATTTATAAGTAGTATTTGTTTAATTTGCATATGCATTGTCTCTCTCGAGTAATATCATTTATAATGTAAAACTGATGCAAATGAGAATATAGGACTGAATTCCTTGAAGCGTGTGAAAGAAGACTAGGGCGCCTGCCTTTCAAGGAAATGAGCTGAAGTGAAAAACAACTGATAAGGTAGATTGAAATGGGAGCAGAAGAAATGAAAAGGCTTTGAGGGAGCAGCACCGTGCGACAGCCAGACCATGCTTACAGAGCAATCAGCGCGTAATTCTCATGAATCCTGTCCGTAATTCATAACTAAAGTACAAACAACAATATGTAATATTGTATGCACGATTATAATGTAAATGCAAATACAGCAAAAACTGAATCTTAATATCCTACAAGTAACGAATTTTGGATTTACAGGAGAATATATGGTGAACCCAAACTGTAGTCCATTTATAATAGTCTATATTTTTAAGTGCGAATGGATATCATATAGTATCTCATTGCAAAAGAAGAAAATTCATCTAGGTTTTTTTTTTTTTAAATTTGAGCCAGCCATGATGTAAAGTCTTACCAATGACAAGTAGAGCACTGCTTGTGCTTCACACAAGCAGTGCTCCCCATCAAAGGTATCGAATAGTAGAAGTAATAATAGGACTATTAGTAATGTATATTACTTAGAAGGGAATGACTAATTCCAAATCCAAGGATGCCTTTCCTAAGGTAATGTATGGCCTAGCCTGAGGTAATGTGTGAAACAGTTCCAGGCTATTGTCCAAGAAGAAAACGGGGTGTTTTAGCTGGTAGTCTGGATTACTGGGAGCCCAGTAAAATGTGCGTAAATGTATTTCACCTCTTCCCCCCCCCCCCCCCAAATAGTAATGTTTATTACTATTAGTGTAGTTTTACCACACTATCATGGTAAGGACAACAACTCTTTCATTAAGCAAATTAGATTTTCCATTCTCGGAAGAATGCGTAATGTTAATATTTCTTGGTTTTAAATATAATATTTGATACATATTTATATCAATTTCTTAATATCAATATAAATTACAAATGATTTCATTCAAACACAAAACACTATATAAGCTGTGCGCAACTGTAACAGACCACAATCTTTTAAGATACAGAAATGGTATAAGTATTCTTGGCTGTACCTGGCTAATAGGAGGGCATCATAAATAAAGTGGCAAACCTACTGCTAATACTTCCTGCCTGATGCTACCAAACAGTATTGCTTGAAAAGCTCTCACATTCAAACATAAGTCAAACATTTTAAATTTCATTGAAAAAAGTCTTTAGAGGTATTTTTAAAATTTGAGGATTGTTTCACTTATTGCATCTGTAACTTCCATGGAAACAAAAATTTCAAGGCACTAAGAGTTTGTAGTTTAGGAAAAAAAACTTTTGTCTACAAACATGTTTCGGCCAAAAAATTGACTTCAGTATCATGTGATGTTGCCCCAAAAACAATTGGACACATCTACACTACAAGTATATTTTTATTTTAAATATGAATTACATTTTTACATATGCATCTCAGTTTTTGTTGTCAAGTAAGACATCCTTTAGCACACCTATTTCAATGTTGTATTCAATCAATACGTTCCATATGGACCCAATGTCTTGCTTATAAACTTTCCATTAAGTCTCTAATATCTCACGAGCAGTATATAATTGTTCAAATATATCACTAGTTTTTAAATACACGTTTAAAAATCCCTGTCGTTAGCATGTGTGATTCTAGCCAAACATTTCTGAACAGTAAAAAGAACAAAAGGTAATGGATGAGTCAACGTCTCTTGACAGGTGTAGAGGCGTACAAAACGCAATGCAATTTTATTATTATTTAATAATAAAATATTATTTATTTTAACAAAATAATTACTGTAACGTTTATAATAAACAATCAACAATTTAACCTAAATAAGCTATCACGGCATGTAGGTTAAAAGATATTTTTTAAACAGTGTTGTATAAAAGTTTAATGGAGTGAAGGATGGGTGGGTAGATCCCCACCAGCTGTCAGAGGCGACTGCTGGCTGCATATTAAAGCGCAACTAATCTGCCCGACATCACAACAAGGTTAAAACATATGCATAACTAGACTCCCCATTTATATCTCTATTAGAGTCGGAAAATAATTTGAATATATTTTCCAACGGAATCCCTCAAAAATCTCAATCATTGTGTTAAACGCTAGTTTTACTATTTTTTATGTATTAGTGATTATTTAACAAGAATTATATATTACACTTGGAACCAGAACTCAACTAAAAAATCGGAACTAGGCTGTTCCGAGGTGAAGATGAAAACAAGAAGAAAAGAATATAAGCTCAAATTCATTCAAAACTAACTGATGATGAAATGAGGGATTGGGAATTATTTGAAGACTTCAACTACAGCTGGAGTTTGAGTGGAAAACTGCCCTAGACCTTAGGGCAGTGCTTCTCGAACGATGCGCCCTTGAGACAGCCAGGTGCGCCCCAAGATAATGGAATATTAAATATATATTATAAAAATTTGCACCTTTTTCATTCCTTTTAGAAACACCAAGCGTGTGGTTTTCAAGTCTGAACCAAGTCTCCGCCACTTGATAGTTTGAACTGGAAGGTAAATTTTCCTTATCTTTAAGCAGCAATAGATAATTCCTCTTTTCCTTACCTTGGAGATTTAAATCATTTGTTAATGACCTCTCTCTCTCTCTCTCTCTCTCTCTCTCTCTCTATCTCTCTCTCTCTCTCTCTTTCTCTCAAAAGAAAAAAAAAGAACTATTCCTTTTAATTTCCTATCATTTTTTTTTCAAATTTCAGGACTAAATTTTCTATATTAAAATCAGAGATGCCCTCCAAAACTTTGATTATTTTACAGGTGCGGCTTGAAGTAAAAAGTTTCAGAAACACCGCCCTAGGACCTAGAGTATAAACATAGTTAAAGCGGAAAGCAGCTGAAGTGCTGATTAAAAGAGACTAAGACATAATTTGTAAAATGTTTTTTACTTAGAGCCAAAACTAAAGCTGTTGTTAGATCTTGGAGGTATTGAAGTCCGTATATTTAATACAATAGCCAAAGATGGGCTGTGAAGATGAAGGAACTTTTCCATACTTAGAACTACAGTCATAGCTAGAGAGAGAAGCAGATAAAAATTGTAGACATACTTACAGCTTGAGCTATAATTAGATCGGTGACACGTAAATATTTCTGCTCAGAGACCAACAATAGCGGGAATAGAGAAAGCATATAAGGTGTGCTTACATTGAGTAAACTTTGGAAGAAAGGAAAAGTCACATATTATTTTCATGGTTAACCTGAGACATGGCCGAAGTGGGAATATAACTTTTAAATAATTAATGTAAAAGGCACAGTTAGAGCTTTACTTGCCTACAGTTAGTCATATAGGGTTATGGGAAAAGATAGATTTTCGTTTTTAGAGTAGGAGCAGATGGATTAAAAGGAACAAGTTAATATTTACAATAAATACAAGAAACACAAACTTAGAAGAAGAACCATAGATAGGATAGGAGGAGGAAGTAAAATTTGCTTACACAGAGTAGGAGTCATAATGAAACAGACGGCAGGTAAAATTTGACAGATAGAGGTAATACTTGCATAATTACTGCAGAGTAATAGATGGAGTGAGATAAAATAGAAAAATCTGCATATAACGTAAAGAGCTCAAGTATTTAGGAGCATAACTATAGTTGGAGTGAAAGAAACATAAATGAGGGGAACAAAAAAATTACTCATTTAGAGACAGAGAGATGGATGGATTAGAAAAAGAGTTGGGTAAGTTAACATTCCATAAGTAAGGCTGATGCCACAGTCACAGAAGAAATGGGTAGCATTAAAATACTGCATACTTAGGCAGAACCAAAGGGTGGAATTGATAGAGAACCAAACTTAATAAAGCACTCACTCGTAGCTCATACATATAAAAACACGTTTTCATTCTGTACCCTCAGATAATCCAGTATTTATTAAAATTCAAACAAAACTATATTCGAGAAGAATTTTAATACTTACCGCTATTGCTTTTTCAGTTTCATCTTGGAAAGTAGAAATGAATACAACTTTGCCGGAGTCGTCCAAGGAGGCAATCTTTCCTCGGAGCATTCTCCAAGGCAAAGAGAGTCCCGTTACAGTCTCCATGACTTGGCACCACTCACTGACCGTCACCAGGCCTGAAAATCAACACACGCCTTTCCATTGGTACTTATTGTTTATTTCTGTTATACTAAATAATCAAAATAAATGTAACAACAAAGAAAATTTCATCTGGGAAAAATGTCGTAGTCTAAAATTTTACGCTGTTTTATAATATTTCAAAACTGCTAATTATTAAATCTCCTTCAATCGTGGTATGTAATATTGAAGTAAACAAGTGTTTAGTAGTTCTGGCACTATACAAATAATCGGTATATGTTTATAAAAGAACAAGGAAACATTACAAGAACTCACATTATTCAACGAGTCATCGACACCAAAACGGAGATGGGGTCTACTTGAGCAGTTATATCTCGCTGAAACATTCCTTGCAAGAGAAGTTTTACCAACATGCATAGGGAGGAGAAAGGAATAAAAATAAAGTAACTAAAAATGATGATCAATAAATATAAATAGAACAAAAAAAAAATATAATGAAATAAAAATGATATTGAGTGTATAAGTGGATATAATATAAAGAAGGCCAATATAAGCCCCTTCAGAAACCCTCGAGAGGGCTATGGTATTAGAATGGGGGGCAGTTTAGATATTTATGGGAACAGTCATTAGAACTAGCTAAGTGAGAGTTTACTGAGAAAGTTACTGGGACAACCATTCACGCATGCTCAGTATTGTACTTGGTACGGGTCCAGTCGGTAGAAGGTTTTGGGGAACACAAGTATTCATATATATGTTTTTTTGCTTTTAATACTTATACTGAGGTCGTACGGAATGTTGATTGTTCTTCAAGTGGCTCTCCTGAGTAACCAGAGATGCATAACATGAAACAGGACATATTGTTTGTCCTGTCAGAAACTCTAAAGAGCACAATATCTTGAGTAGCTGAAAAGTGTAACTGGATCTGTATGGGATATTAAGTGTTCTGGCAGAGGCTCTCCAGGGTGCGATTGCCAGAGTGATGCACCAATACTAAATAAAAAAGAATATTTCTTTATAATCAAAGGGTAGCTTAAAACACTATAGGAGTTAGTTATACCACCTGATCATATGTAAGAATAAAATATACTGCTATAAAAAACAATACTGTTGACACATAGATTGCGGAGATCTAAATGTACAGCACGATTGGTACATAAATATGTACATAAAAATAGGAGGATTCCTATAAATGATCAAACCACAATAAGAAATGGGAAAACAAGACTAAGATCTTTCAACCGTAACAAGCGGTCTTCGTAAGAGTCAAAAACCCAACTGAACACTAGATGCAGAAAACATCTGGTGAGGAGTTGAGAAGAGTGGGAAGGAAGAGTGGTATTTTAAAAGGGTGAAAGCACAGGAAAGGACTAATGTCCAGAAAGGGATGTTTGGGGAAACAAAGGAGTACAGTAAGAAAAAGTAAAAAACTATCCGCTAGCTGTCAACCCTCTTTGAAGAGGCTATTGCCCTCGTGACGAAAGTATCAAGTTTGAAGAGACCGTTACTAATGTTTATAATATTAGATCTATTAAATTTAATTAGGGACGATTCAATAATATTTCTTAACAACATTGATTTTTCATAGGTAATAAATTTAGCTCCTGTCCAATCAATATGATGATTTTCATTTTTCTGCATCTAGTGTTCAGTTGGGTTTTTGACTCTGACGAAGACCGCTTGTTACGGTTGAAAGATCTTAGTCTTGTTTTCCCATTTCTTATTGTGGTTTGATCATTGATTGCTGTTTCACGTGTTTATGTGAAATCTTTTTATCCCCCTATAAACATAGATTGTATGGAGAATTTGTTATTTGAACTTGTTCGTTATATGCATTCAGTATTAACTCATTAAGAAGTGTCCGAGTGTTCGTTCACTTCCCGAGCAGTATCCTCCTGAATAGCCCTGTTAGTAGTTTCATTAAAAAGAGCTGACAGCAGCGGCTTTTTCATGGAGTCACCTCTTCCATTCTCTATTGACTGGTTTTAGACCTGATGACGTCACATTCATTAATTAGTCCTATTTAACCCATCTTCCATTCAAGTTCGTACTGCTTCGACAACCTATCCAACAATTTGCCTCCCTTAATACCTTTGTAAAGCTCAGCAATTTTAATAATTACTTGTATTGATTCAGAAATAAGTTTTACTTTTCCCTGTGGATAATTATTAAGAGCTATTTAATAATTTAAATACATTTATTTATATAAATAAATTTATATAAATTTTATATAAATCAATACATTTATAATTTTTGAAATTTAATCTACCCGAAGCTATTTTTTTTATTATTAAAACTAATATTAAATTATTATTCTATTAGGGACATAAAGTAATAATGATGTCAGATATATTAAAATGCACATAAAAAAACAACGAACAAATACTCACTGGTGCTAACTTATATTAATTATTACAGATGGCATAATTAACAGAATTTATTTTTATTAACTTAGTAAAAATTACTTTTAGTAGTCTCAGTTAAGACCATTTCTCTCTAGTAGATCTCTGGGCCAACATGACTTCAGTCGTCGAGTTAATAGGTATTCGGCGGAATAGTGTGGGTAAGATTGATATAACTTTCTTTAAAGGGTATTGTATTATTCAAAATCAATAATATGTATTATATTGATATAATAAATATGTATATTTTTATATATAAATAAATTTTATTGATATATAAATAATTTTTATTAAAGCTATGGTTGGAGACACAGAGAATGTAGTTTGAACAATTTTGGAAAGATGTACTGTTTGAATACTTGTGATGTTAAGGGTAATGTCACTTATAATCTGGCTTCGGGGCCGTCCGGATCCCATCTTCAAGACCAACTAACTGACAGTTAATTGCTCTTGAAGATGGGATCCGGACGGCCCCGAAACCGATCGAGTTTTTCTCAGACTTTACGAGGTATGACGGACAGTATTACTACTAATTCTAATATTACTAACCTCAGTGGAACTAACCCATTAACTATATTTAACATTAAATTATAGTCCAAATCAAGTCAGAAAATTTGCGTATTGAAAGTAAAAACCGTACTATAAAGTTTAGTGATTCACTAAAAAAAAATCGTTTATTGTCATAGTCAAGTTCGTTTCTTGTCCAAGAAGTTCTTATAGCCTGTCGTCAGGTCCTGGAGTTTTAGAATTGAATGTGACATCGATTAATAATAATAATAGTAATCAAGCTTACCGATTATCAATGTGCATTCCCAGTGTAGCGGAAACGTTAAAATAACATCAACCTATTCTCAGAAAGTCAACAAAGAAATGAGGTTATAACAAAAAAGTTTGAACAAATCATGCCCCACAAAATGTATACGACGGCATGATGTTTTACACTCTTCTTTACCTTCTGATGACAGTTAAAACAAAAACTTGAACCTGAGTCCTTCAATCACCTATGCTTATTTATTTTTAGACACAAAAACGTTAAGAAGACAATAAGAAATTCAGAAATCTGGCTAATATTTTTCAACCAAAACAACTAGTTTTCATCTGCCAGTTATTTTGGAGAAAATATTTTATTCTCTTATCTGAATTTCTAACAATACGTCAGACAATTCACGTGTTTATTGTTAAATAAAACGTGAACAGTATATTTAACAGGAGTGGAAAAAATAAAAGAGATTGTAACAAAAAACTATATAATAAAGTAAATATTGGAAAAATATAAAATGAATAAAACTGATAAAATGATAAATAGAAACATGCAAAAATACGATATTAAGTATAACGCAGGATTGAATAATAGTAACACCAAATATATATATATATATATATATATATATATATAAAATTTATAAGAACTACGAGATACGATTTATAAGAAGTCGTAATAATGATGAATTATCATCGAAAATTTAATCTAAATGTATTATACAATACCTTAAAAGATAAACGTTTGTTCCTTATTCCTCTTTTTAAGAAGAAGCTGTCACTGAAATCTGTAGTCTGCAGCAAACATTAATTGGTAGATCATCGGAGTTAACGTGGATTGTAATAGTTAAATTTGAGTGGCTACTAACGTAAGCCCTATCACTGTTTTTATGTGGTGAAACAGACAAATCGCAAGACACATTACTTTAACATTACTTTGATGAAAATACACTTTTTAGATCAAGGGAAATCAGCAGCAGGAATGGATGGAGTGAGGAGAGTGAGGCACAGGGTATAAGAAGCGGTCATATCAAACAACACCACCGTCCTTAGAGTTTTCCTTCCTCAAATGAGCATAATACTCTTGGAGAACAAGTAATGGATGGAGTGAGGAGAGTGAGGCACAGGGTATAAGAAGCGGTCATATCAAACAACACCACCGTCCTTAGAGTTTTCCTTCCTCAAATGAGCATAATACTCTTGGAGAACAAGTAATGGATGGAGTGAGGAGAGTGAGGCACAGGGTATAAGAAGCGGTCATATCAAACAACACCACCGTCCTTAGAGTTTTCCTTCCTCAAATGAGCATAATACTCTTGGAGAACAAGTAATGGATGGAGTGAGGAGAGTGAGGCACAGGGTATAAGAAGCGGTCATATCAAACAACACCACCGTCCTTAGAGTTTTCCTTCCTCAAATGAGCATAATACTCTTGGAGAACAAGTAATGGATGGAGTGAGGAGAGTGAGGCACAGGGTATAAGAAGCGGTCATATCAAACAACACCACCGTCCTTAGAGTTTTCCTTCTTCAAATGAGCATAATACTCTTGGAGAACAAGTAATTGCAAGAAAAAGAAATTATCGATGTTTGGAGGACGTATGAAGTAAAGGAATGGTGAACTGGGCAATTCACTGGAGAGGAAGGAAGAAGAAAAATAAATGAGAAGAGTACAATAGGAAATATTAAAGTTTTTAGAAACTTGAGAAGATTGTAGTGATTAATAATCAATTCCATTGAGAAGGAAAAGGGGAAATTGATACAAAATTGATACGATTTCTACAATAGATAATTCTGCTTTCCAGTTACGCAGGAGGTATATTTTGCCAATTTTGCCAATCACTTTGTGTATATTTTGAGTTAAGATTGACTTCTTTATGTATATGACAACAGATTACAGAGGACAGAGAAGAATTCAGAGATAGTTTTTCTAATGGCATAAGATAGGCAACTGTCAAAGTACAAAAACAAGGGTTGGAAGGTTTGGAGTGAACTAAAGTGATGAGGGTATTATTATTAAGGGTAACACCTATGTCAGGGAATACAATGGAAGAGTTGCAAATATTATGAGTGAAAGAGACAGAAAATCAGCATGATTTAACTTTACGAATTGAGATGTCAAGCTCAAAACTGCCGAGGTGCCAGATGGAAACATATGACTCTCAAATGGCGTGTAAACAGTGGGTAGAGGTGCGACAAGAACGAATCCAATTAACTTATCAGATTAAGAAATAATGAAAAATTAAGTTGTTTGCAAATTCATTTACTATTTCATGTAATTAATTATTTTAATTATATTAAAAAGAACTAATTTAGAGAATAATAGCTGCTATACAATAATTTGATATTTCGTGCACTTATCTATAGGGCGTGTTTTTTTTTTCTCAAGCATAGAACATACCATGAGGAAGTATGATATTTTTGAATGTACCATAGTAATATATTCTTAGTTCTCATCATTTTATTAATATTATTGAATATACATTGTGTTTGCAGCATGTGTTTGCAGTATGTGTGTGTGTGCGTGTGTGTGCGTGTGAGTATGTGAATCAGTGTGCTTGTGGTGAGGTGCAAGCGTGAAAGTATGTGGTTTGCACTCCATTTTAATACAGTCAGGGCTAACCTAGAAAGGCGCTGCCCCGAGCCGGGGTATATATATATATAATATATATATATATATATAATGATTTCACATAAACATCTGACATAACAATGAATGATCAAACTAAAATATGAAATGGGGAAACAAGACTAACATCTTTCAACCGTAACAAGCGGTCTTTGACAGAGTGAAAAACCCAACTCAGTTTTCAACGAAGACCGCTTGTTACGATTGAAAGATCTTAGTCTTATTTTCCCATTTCATATTGTGGTTTGATCATTGATATATACATTATATATATATATAATATATATATATATATATATATATATACGAGTTAGAGATAAACAAAGAGCAACACACAAAGTAGGGAAACACACTTACAGACTCAAATTTTCGGGTAATCCGTCTTCAGGAGAAAAGAGAATGGGAGACCAAGCACGTTGTAGGCGCAACGGCAAGTAACCCAAAATATATATATATATATATATAAAACTAAACTAAAGTATCGAGACTCGGTCAGTTCTTCAGGTTCAAATTACACTCTCATTGCTAACGTTTCGGGTTTTATTTAAAATCTTGTTGAAGTAAGGAAAGGGTTTCAATCCCTCAATAAACAAAACTATAACAAATAAACCAACAAACAAAACTTCAATAAACAAAAAACATCAGCAATAGACTGAATGAGACGAATTTCTGGATTCGTGATGCCCAGCTGTTTTAGAATAATTTATTTCGTTATGAAAAACTGGCAAAAAGTGGGAAGAAGAAAAACAAAACAGTTGGTTTTGATGGAAACAAGGAAACAACAGCAGATAGAAGCATGGAGAAGTAAAAAGACCCGGGGAGATTTTCTTTTTTTTGGTGGGAAAGAACAGATATTCCATGAACTGTTATTGAGCTGGAGGCTGCATTCAGTGGAATGGATTATTAGCACGGAGAGTGCCAGTGCTATGAAGTGTAATTCATTCATCTGATTAGAAGTTAAAGAAGTCCAACGAGAGGTCAGTGGATAAAGTCTCAAGAAGTGTACATCAGTGTTTCCCAAACTTTTTCGAGTGACCGCCCCCTTGGGTCCATAAACCTATAACTCTACACCCTTGAATAATAATTAGATTCCTAGACTAAATAACCAAATGAGTAATATTTTAATAATTAAATTGAAATAATTACTAATTGAATATTTTATTTCAATATTTTATTTAGAATCCAATAGATGTATTGTTTCATAGCATATTTATGCAAAAGAATTAATACACAATAAAAGAAACTTAGGTGAGAATATATTTTTAACATAAAAATGAATTATCAAAACAAATAATTTTAAGAAACTGTTTCCTAGAAGTTTACATGTCACGTTTTCACTTAAATTTAGAAATTATATTGCATGAACATTTTCAATTTATGGAAATAGAATCCCCGCTCCTTTTTGCATTACCGCCCCCCGATATCAAAGCACCACCCCCAGGGGGGCGGAACCACCCACATTGGGAAACACTGGTGTACATTAACTTGTAAGTTTTCTTTTGTATTTTTTTTGTGAGTAATTTTGTTTGTATTTTTTTTTGGTCTAATTGCTTGTAAAGAAAATAATGATAAATTTGTAAATGCATTTGTAAAATCCTTATCAGGCTGATTTAAATTCATCTTATATAGTTTCTTTTTAAAAGTTAAAGTAGGATATACATATATATAAATATATGTATATTTATATTATATATTTGTATTTATATTGTATATTTATATTAAACAATATATGTATATTGTTTATATCTTCTCCTAATTTTATACTTTAAGACCGGGTACGGTTGACAGCACTGGCGGTTGCCGGGTTGGTTACTTGCCGTTGCGCCTACAACGTGCTTGGTCTCCCATTCTCTTTTCTCCTGAAGACGGATTACCCGAAAATTTGAGTCTGTAAGTGTGTTTCCCTACTTTGTGTGTTGCTCTTTGTTAATCTCGAACTCGTATATATAAATATATGAACTCCTTCATGAAATCACTCCCTACCAAAGAAAACTAGTTAGAAAACTAGAAAAAACCAGCAAAAAGGTTGTCAATGTGGAAGCTGCCGTCTACATTAATAAAATATGTTTACAAGAGAATCTGCTGCCAATATACACTAATATATATAAATATAAAGAAACTGGGCTGTAACAATCGCGGCCTTGCGCCAAAACTTACAATTGCCCGATATCATTGAATACACTGAAGTTTCATCGAAATGACCCCAAAGTTTATTGGTTTAATTAAGACTGTTAACCAATTGTAATAGTTACTAATACTAATAGTTAAGTAAAAGCCTATTTGCTATGGTTGTTTTTGTTATATTTGGGTTCCCTAATATGAAGATGAGTTCATCTGCACTAAGCAATTAGGACGCTCGCACTTCATTGCCTATCATCTTCTTCATTGGACAACTCCTGTACAAAATATCTATAACTGTAAGAGTTCTATTCATCTGTATACACTATTTAAGTTTACATATATATTTGTAAAACTATAAAAATATTAAATATCTGCTTGCATAAACTATAATAATTCTGGAATCATTGAGTTATTCAAGTTTAGATCTGATTTTAGAATCTAACGCTTCCATTTTATTTAAACCCTGTTACGCATAAAAAAATATTCCAATCATTTTTAACCATCAGAATATAACCAGATTATTAAGCTACAGATCGGTGCTAATCAAAAAGAATGAATGATTGACATAAAGAAAATAAATATTATTTTGTATCTCTTGTATTTTTAACATGAGGTTAAAATACGAGGGGTTTTGATATGTAATTTCCATTTAGTAAAATAACCTTATCCGCTTTGACTTCAGTTCAAGTGTTTTTCTCGCAATAGCCATTTTTTTAGGTCCTTCTCAGCGAAGAAACATTGATGCATAGCACTCCGTTCTGTAAACGTCATTATTGATGAACAATACATTACTGCCCTTTTCATAAACTGGAAGATATTTTTTTTTCTTCTTTTCTGTCAGAATTCTAAAGATAAAACACTGATTTACTCTTTTATCGTAATGAGTCAGTCCTATAGACAGATGGCAAGCTTTTATTATGGGAGTAAAACAATTTGAAATTTGGTTGCTGTCACTCTGATAAGCTTATCTGAGTCAGATGTTCCACTAACGATGAAGGAATGAAACCATTACTTGATAACAAAATGTTTTTCCAAATATCCTCCTTCACTAAGGGTTCAGTTAAACAAGATAAAACAATGAAGGATTTCTTTGATGTGGCATTTACCATAAGTAATAAGGAATTCGAGAGAAATAAATGTTATTTCTTTTTTTTTACATAAAACAATATACTAACATAACATTACATACATAAAATCACATTCATCATAATTAGGATAATGAGAAGCATTGTGTTATACATTTTCACTCAGAATTATTATTATTATTATTATTATTATTATTATTATTGGTAGTATAGGTAGTTGTATTAGTTGTTGTTGTAGAAGTAGTAGAGTAGTATATTGATAAAATTCAATGTAGATGAGGCAACATACAGAAATTAAAAACGCACTCTTACAGTCTCTAATTATCGGTTTGAACCTTTTTAAGGAGAGATAAGAGAGGATATCAAGCGTAGTGGCACAGAGACGGTTGGAAACGGTTCTGGTCTCCAGAACTATCAGTTTCCTTGTGGTTAAAACTTCATTGATTTCATCACGTGCTTTTTCATTGTAATTTTTCTTAATATATATATATATATATTTTCTTCACTTAATAAAACAAAACTAAATAAAACGATCAAACTGGACACAATACGAGTTCAAAATTCAAGAAGAGTAACACACAGAGTAAGGAAACCCACTTAAGTCAAAGACTTTAACTTAAGTCTGTTTCCTTACTCTGTGTGTTACTCTTCTTGAATTCTGAACTCGTATATATATATATATATACGAGTTCGAGATTAACAAAGAGCAACACACAAAGTAGGGAAACACACTTACAGACTCAAATTTTCGGGTAATCCGTCTTCAGGAGAAAAGAGAATGGGAGACCAAGCACGTTGTAGGCGCAACGGCAAGTAACGGCAAGAGTTACTTGCCGTTGCGCCTACAATGTGCTTGGTCTCACATTCTCTTTTCTCCTGAAGACGGATTACCCGAAAATTTGAGTCTGTAAGTGTGTTTCCCTACTTTGTGTGTTGCTCTTTGTTAATCTCGAACTCGTATTGTGTCCAGTTTGGATCGTATTTCGTTTTATCAGTGAATATATATATTTCACATAAACACGTGAAATAACAATCAATAATCAAACCACAATATGATATGGGAAAATAAGACTGATCTTTCAACCGTAACAAGCGGTCTTCGTCAGAGTCAAAAAATGAGTTGGGTTTTTGACTCTGACGAAGACCGCTTGTTACGGTTGAAAGATCACCGTCTTATTTTACCATTTCATATTGTGGTTTGATCATTGATATATATATATATATATATATATATATATATATATAAAGTTCAAATATGAAGAAAAGTACGCACATAATAAACAAACACACTTATAGAAAGCCTCGAAATGCCAAACAAATGAACAAAAGTTAATATGACCACGCATCAAATAAATATTCTCGAGTTTCTATTTATTGAATTTAATTAATCAAAAAGTACAACATTTGATTTAACATTTGTAATGGTGTATTTAACTAAAGTCAGTATTATCGAGACTCATAGCATCCCTTATTTATTTATTTCATTGTGAACTCTCACTTCTCTAGTTTTTTGTTCCCTTTGTTTGGTCTTAACTCTTTTTAAAATATTTCTTTTGCTTCCCTAACTTTTTTATGCTACAACGGAGGACTTATTTTACTTGTTTCAGATTTTAGTGTGAATGACAAAACCAGTTATTTTATTTTAAATGTATATATATATATATATATATATATATATATATATATATATATAAAGATTTCACACAAACACGTGAAATAACAATCAATGATCAGACCACAATGTGAAATGGGAAAACAAGACTAAGATCTTTCAACCGTAACAAGCGGTCTTCTTCAGAATCAAAAACCCAACTGAAACACAAAAGTTTTCAGTTAAAACTCGTGTTTAGTTCGGTTTTTGATTTTGAAGAAGACCGCTTGTTACGGTTGAAAGATCTTAGTCTTGTTTTCCCATTTCATATTGTGGTTTGATTATTAATTGTTATATATATGCATATGTTTATGTATGTGTATGTCTCTGTGTGTTTGTTGTTAATAGAATGTAATATGGTGTACTAAGAGAAAGTAGTAAAGTAGAAGTTCAGTTGTAAGCTAAGGATATACTCATGACAAATGTGCGCACTCATATTTGTAATTTTACATATAGCTGTTGTTATAACAGTAACGAGAAGGACAAATAAAAAATACCATCAAAGGAAGACGCCACAGTCAGTGTATGTCATTGTTAAGCTACAATTTATTTACTATCTTTTAATATGTTTATGCCTACAGTAAAAGGTATATTATTTTTATTAACCACATTATCTTGTTAGAATTGTTAGTAAATATTTTTAAAAAATATAATGCAATCAATCTAATTTATAAACAACCTCAAACTCTCTTTTCCAAATTTCCGCTTCATTTAAAATTAAATACACTTAGTGCAAGCTTAATAATGTCAGGTGAAAAATAAAAACCTGTCAGTTTCAAATTTCTTATTTATACTCGTATGTACGAAAAATATTTGATAGGACTAAAATGTGGTATTTAAAATGGTGCTCGGGACCGACAGTTTAACGTCCTTCTCCGAGGGACGACGTGCTCAGATTTATTCACCTTCCGCGTGAATAAATCAAGGAGCAGGTGGGGATCGAACCCCGGTCCTATCAGTTCAGAGGCGAGCACGTAACCACTGAGCTAACCTGACCCCCTACTGTAATTGTTACAAAACTTTTTTAATTGTGTGTGATTTTACACGAAACGTACGAAAAATTATCTCAGCATTGTATTATAAAAGAAAAGTGAAATCATCATTTGCCAACTTAAAAATAATACCAAGGGAGTAACAGAGCGATCTGATTCATCTTGTTTAATATGAAGATTGAAATAAAAAGTATATGCTGAAACGGTTTTTTGTTTGAGATGTAGACTATACCAGCATTCTTATTGACTAAAGCAGTGGTTCTCAAACTATTTTGAGATTTTTTGCATGGCAGTCTCTTTATGATATTTTAGATGCCTCACGGACCCTTTTATAACAACCAGTTAACATATATGTTACTGGAACAAAACATTTTGGGGAAACAGACGTTTATTTAAACACAAAAATATTTTTTCAAAAAATTGCAACCAATTTCTATTAAAACAAAAAAAAAAATCTTATTTAATCAATTATTCAATCAGAAAATAGTACATTGAAATATATTAAAACTTCATTCAATGTGATGGGTGCATTTGCTTTGCCTCAACCAGTTCTTCTATATTTGGCTTAGTTTTGGCAAGTACAACTCTCATATCATTTGTGGCTTCTAACCTGTTTCGGGATTTTGTTTTGATGGCAAGTAATGCAGAAAATGCTGTCTCACATTCATAGGTGGTTGCGAATGGAATCATCACCTTTAGAGCCAGCTTTGCAACTTTAGGATAGGACTGTACCATTTGGATCCAAAAATCACCAATTGACAATTCACAGAAAATATGTTTTGCACCTATCCAGAAATTTCAAACGGAAAAAGGTGTAATTTGAGATGCAACGCTTTGATATCCTTTCCCAACAACAACGATGTCATTGTGACTGTAACAATCCCAAATGGGCTAGTCGATAATTTCAAGTACTGAATGGACTCTTCGCGGACCCCAGTTTGAGAACCACTAGACTAAAGAGTTATAAAAGTAATGTAACAGTCATATACATATGCCTAGCACTCATGCACTTCACATGTGCTTGAACGGCCAAGCTTATTCTTTACTATCATTTACTATTACTTTAGACTTTTAAGTACTATTATGTACTATTACTTTATTATGTTTTATAAATAAAGAGCATAAATAACAACTGAAAAGAACACTGAAAATATTAAAAAACTAGACTACCCGTGACCCTTTCTGTTACCCAGAAATTTAGATATCTTATGTTTATGAAGAAAATGTAAATTCTTATAAAAAGTTTATTTATTATAAATGAAAATAATAAATTAGGAAATTAACCCCCCCACACCACAAGTCAGCAAGAGGTCATAACAATTTTGTAGGGCAATATAGCTTAAAAGTGAATAGGTCGGGGAATGTAAAAGAAGTAAAACTCATCTCCGGTGGAATGTGAAAGGGAATTGCAAACATTTGGAGCTGCATCATGCAGGAAATTACTGATCATTGGAGGCGATATGAGTGACTGGGAGGAGTCAGTCATCACATCAGCGAAAGGCAATGAACCAATCTTATGTTTGAAGCAGAAAGCAGTATTTTTAACCCAGAAAGGGCACCTTTTAAGAAAATGAGTTTAATGATTTCTTTATTAAAACTACATTGACGAAAATGATTGTTAAAGCATAATTCCATGATTTCTGGAATTAATACATCTGTTTTAAAGTGTGTTTTCTATTTATATTACCAAGATAATGTATATTGGGCAGTTTAATAGCCAACAGTCATTTACCAATAATACTCTGACATTGTTAAAAAAAAGAAGTACATATTTATTCAATTTATAAATAATTTGTAAATTTTAATTTATATACGGGTACTGTAATCCTACTATTTCTTAAATATAAGGTTATTATGTGAAATCTTCTGCTTTGTTATGTGCTAGTATTTTGTATGTTTATCGAAATATTGGATGAAATTAGACCTATATTGTGGATATGCCTTATTGTTTTGAGCAAATTGGATAATTAGAATGTTTTTTTGGACAAAATGAAATTTATGATAACATTCTTCTCTTTTTGAAAACTCAGTCTGACTTTATTATGAAACTGATAACTAAAGTATTTGATAAAGAAGGGGAACAAGGTTCTAAGTGGCAACGCGCTCGGCTCTGAACTGGGTAGTTCGGGCGTTCAATGCCCACACTGACCCTCGATTTATTCAAGTGAAAAACCAGAGCACATCATCCTTCGGAGAGGACTTTAAGCCGTTTGGTCCCGAGCCTGTACGATTTCAGGTACTCGTTGAAGATCCCTAGTCGAAAAACACTTGAGTTAAGCAAAATTTATGATCCATAATGTAGAAGGTTTATTTTTTGGTATCACAAAGAGCCAATGTTCTTTCTATGTACTCTCTTAAAACTGCCACTGTAACCTAACCTATTTGAAAAAGAAATAGAAAGTTTTGTAATAAAATGTAAAAAGTTTGAACGATATTGATTTCAAAAGCTATCAAACAGGTATCACAGTTTGATAGATTGTAATAAATTATACCCAAAAACAGAACAACATAAAGGATGAGCTAAATACTTTCTTTTTTCAAATTACTCCAAAAGGAAGTACAGCTATAACGACTGAAAACTCAACTGAGGCTAAAGAATTATCTCTTTAATTTTAGGATATGTTTGTACCAGGGCTATGGAGTCGGAGTTGGAGTCGGAGTCTAACATAACATAACATAACATCTAGTGATGTAGATGATTATTTAGGGAATAGGTAGCTTGCTAGGGATTGACAGCAAGCTACCTATTCCCTAATGATGGCAGTGTCTACATATAGAAGTTAGTAGTGTCTATTCTTTGGCATTTCTACACTACATCCATTTATACATTGGAGCGCCTGAAATTGAGTCCACGTCTAACCAGAAAAGACGACCCAAGGGATTAGCAGCAGTTAGCTTTCTAATTAAGGAACCTGGAAGCCAGAAGAAGCAATAAATGTGTACCATACCATCAGAAAACTAAATAGAACGAGCATATAAACAAGAAAAATAAAATACAGAAACAATTAACACTTAAAAAAATTAAACTGTGAAATTTTCAACTGACAAAGAATATTTGTACAGTCGACCCCTGCTTCTTCGAACTTCACTTCTCCGGACTTTGAATTGTCCTGACACCGTCTGGGGTCCGGATGAATGTCCGATGCGGCTGTGCCTGTCCAAAGAATGACAACTTTGACCGATACGTGGCTCTTTCCACCCGCTTTGCCAGTGTTTAAAAGTGATTCATTGGAAACTTTATGCCATTATTTTGCATTTATTTACATATCCATCATGCCACCAACGCCCCTTGTAGTAGTATTGTGGCCTAGGAGTATGTTTCGGAAAATATAAGCTGTTTTATGTCCAAGACTATATTTTCTTGTTCGGACTTTTTCAAGATCCGGACATGGATCAGTCTGTATTAGTCCGAGCAAACGGGGGTTGTCTGTATTCTAGAATTACTGGTGTTTTAATGTCGTGTTGACAAGTGAGACCTGTTTATCCTAATCCCACTCATGGTTAGATATATTGTTATTTGCTGTTTTACTCTAAATTTCCTTTTAACCTTTCAAACATTTTACACTAAAATAAAATGTTACATAACTTGACTTTGGTTTCGAGTGCAAGGTGTTTGTGAGCACTGTGGTTTGCTCTAGCTATAGAGTGTGTTAATATTGAGTTAAACAATACCTGTGTTATTGGGATCCAGCTTGAGAAATTCAGTATTAAGTTTGGAGCGATGCTGGTGAATCTGCGACACCAGCTCCCTTATGGCTGAAGTCTCGATCAAACTCACTCGCTGTCTGAACGTCAGGTTTGTCACGCCCACTTTGCTAGAAGAGGTGAACTGGACGAAGTGGGTTCTCAGCTCGGGACCCATCAGCTTCACGTAGGCACCCTTGTTTGAGCCGGCTTCGTAGTAGTTTGATGCAGAGAATATTGTTATAACCTGAAAAAAAATCTAACATTACACACTTATTCAACATATACCTTACTTTTCTGATTTCTTTGAATTTCTTATTCAAGTGAGGAAACTTAGAATATCAGACATCTTCTTTGAGAGACTATGACTTATGAATCTCAATAGAAACAACTCATAACAACCAATTAGTAAGAACACTGCTACTTGTATATTGATAATAAAACTTCTCCAGATATATGACATCATCAAAGAAGAAAAATATTGTTAACAGTCGTCTCAAGGATCGTATTTACTTAATTATGAACTTTATTAGCTCTCACTGCTTAGTATGTGTAAACGAATAATGTCCATGTTAATCTAGTTAACAGCTTTCTGTGCATACGATACTGATAAACTTCTTTACCAAACTGTACTGAGAGCACCTGAGCTGAAATTTAAATGAACCATAATTTGATAGAATTAATCTCTCAAATTAAAATAGATATAATTGCCATTAGTAGCTATTTGGTTATTTATAAAGTTTTGGTTATACGAATGAAATCAGAAAAGAATAACTTTATAATTGATGTGATTTAAGACCAGTTCTTAATTTCACCAATGGAAAGAAGTTCACAGAGCAAAGCATTATCAAACTCTAATGTGAAAAAAACTTACTTGAAAAGAGTAGCTATATCGCTATCAGGGGAATAACAAAAGTTAAACAAACTACAACGACAATTTTACACTTTTTATTTTGAGGGATTATGTTACAAAATGAGAAAAATACTGCAAATTGTAGTTGTAGAATGCTACATAGCATAATTCACGACGTTATGCTTATTTTAAATCAATAATTTTTAAAATATTTTAATATAAATATTTAACTATCAACTTTAACTTTAAATTTTAATGTATTTTATCGATTATGACGCAGCAAGATTTAAGACTTAGGAAGATTTAAAGAATGGAGATATACGGCCACTTGATTGTTTGACTGGAGATTTGTATTCTGTTGGCTTTTTATTCGATATGTTTATAACGATACTGTTATAGGTTCACAGATACTGGTTTTATTTTTGAACTCGTCTTACTTCACATACAGTTCTTTACTCCTTCCAAATATTCATACATATGCATAGACTGAACAGTGATGGCTAGGAATAGATAGGACCTGGTAGGACTAAACACTCTTTGGTGGTACAGTACAGGATGTGGCAGGAGCAGGTATACTGGTACTAAACAGAACTACGCAGCACTAGATTACAAATGGACAAAGTAGCCCGAACAGGTATGCGTATGACTGGATACTATAAAGTAAGAATGAATACAGTTGGATGTTAGTCGGTTTTGGTGGGCCAGAATGAGTCATGCTAGACAAAATTTAAGGGAAGTGAGGAGCACTGAGATGTCCTGAACAGGACAATGTGTAACGTCAATATAGTGTTGGTGAAAAGGTGACAAAATGTACTTCATTTAATATTAGTTTACGGTAAAGTTGGTGCTTAGTTTAAAAGATTATTTAAATGAAATAACAGCTATCAACCAGGTAACAGCATTGAGGACTCAGAAGTACAGTTCTCGAAGATGAGGGCAGTCTAAGAAATAAAATCCCCACTGCAAAGCACTTTCAATTAAATTAAGAAAACCGTTTACTCACTAAACTATATTTTTGTATCATAATTAATTTTATTAAAAATACCAAATTATGGTTATAAAAAAAGTACAAAATAACATTAAATATATAAGTTTAGGGGAAAAAGTAACTGGTTATAAGAGTTACTCTTAAAAATTGTCATGTAAATAAAACCATTAGGGGGCCAGGATAGCTCAGTGGCGACTTGCTCGCCTCTGAACTGGTAGGTTCGGGAATCATTACACACTTTAGTCTCGATTTATTCAAGTAATAAATATATCTGAGCATGTCGTCCCCCGGAAAAGGCGTTAAATTGTTAGTCCCGAGCCTGTACGATGTCAGGTACTCGTTAAAGATCCTTACTCTGAATACGCTTGAGTTTGGCAAAATTTAGAACTCCTAATGTAGAATCAATGAGAGGGATACAATATTCTCTCGAGGAATCAGCATGAAATGGCTGATTTTTCAGTTCTAGGAAACCCAAAAAAAAAAAAAACTTTTAACATGACCCGTCATGAACGACTTTTTGCTCGTTAGAAAAACCTATACAAACTGAAATTACATGTATGTACTAGACTTTAGAGCTAAAAAGAAACTCTGAATATCGGTATGTGGACTAACAAGCTCGGAATAATTAATAAAAAAACTTTCCACCTAAATGAATAGCACTGGAACAATGGAATAACAAGGGAAGTTAGTTAAAACTGAGCTTCAGTTTCTGTAGCCACTGGTTCAAAAATATTACTTGGTAATTAGGAAGGATCGGACTCACACTCATACCATCCTACTGACTTAGTGAGTCTACTCATGGAACATGAACAGGCCCTTAGTAGCAGTGATCAGAATTCTACTTGTAGCTAACGTATACATAAACTAAGCTGAGGAGTTCTGCAACTTATCCCTTAGATTTTTCAAGACTTATTGGAAGATGGAAACTCAATTGATAGTAGTGTTTGCAATCCTACTGGTATTTAATGCTCAACAGAATAATATGTGATTTATACACGTTATCCACAGCTTTCAGCAAGAATTGTTGGTGTGTGAGTGTTCGTATTAATGAGCGTGTGACAAAGTTTTTTTTTATTTTTCTGCATTTATTACAAAAAATAATTACCTAATCGAGTCATTAGATCATGTTAAAATTATGTTAAAAGTGAAACAACTAGGTTATCATGTATTTTAAGAAAAAGCAACAAATTTAGTAGTCCTAAAATCTCAAAATTCTACAGTCTTATGGACCGATCCATTTGATTTTTTTGATATATAGCAACATTTCAAAATAAACACCTAAAATAAAAATTAGGTAACGTCTAAACCATAGATTAAAAAATTTGAACCTGTAAGTGTGTTTTCTTACTCTGTGTGTTATTCTTCTTGAATTTTGAACTCGCATTGTGTCCAGTTTGGTTCGTGTTTCGTTTTACTAAGTGATATATATAATGGAGTTAGCAGCTGTATAACTATAAATCTCTTTAACTTACAACAGTAAGAAAGGTGAGTAACTCCAATAGCAGGTAAGTCAATGTATAATCCAATTCACCATAACTTATAAAGCTCGAATTCAACATTTTCTTCAACAATCAGACATGTGCAAATTTAATTGCATCCAAATCCATTTGATGTTGAAGTAGAATGTGTGTCATCTGACACTAAAATTGTTAGAAAAATTTAAAGAACTTTTTTCTGATCTTTTATGGGTTGACGTCAAATTGAAATATCCAAACTTGTCACGATTTTCTGTAGATAGTTTTGCGTCAACAGATTTATGTGAAAGTGCTTCTTTGGCATTAGCTTACCTCAAAAAAAAATGCATTAATCAAGTCTATAAAACCTAAAAACAAGACTGAACTAGCGTTGATAAAAATAAAGCGTAGCTTTGACATTCAGTGCAAGAAAATGCAGGCATACAAATTTCATTAATTAATTGTAACAGTTATAAATTATACCACTAAAAATCATCTATACATTTATTTATAAACAGCAAACTCTTCTGCTCTATTCATGATTTATTTTATTATAGGTTAAATGCGTAGTAAAAAACAGAATCCTGGAATAAATGGGTATTACAAAGTCCCCTTACAATAGTTTTTCTTATACCAATTTCGTGTTTCAAACGCTTAATGTTCATTATCAGGTAAACTTCTGCGATACAAATTACAAATTAGTAGATGTTTACCTGACGACTGGAGACTTGGTAATATCCATTTACCCCAGTATGAGTAAATACTACACAATTACGGATTGAACAACTAATAAAACAGAATCTTTTAGAAGGGGTAATGGATAAAGTTTGAAAGTTACTGATTCAGTACTGATACTGGTTATATTAACAAAGCTTATGTTAGTACTGCCGTCTACTGTACAGTTCTTTTTTAGGGCCACTATAGAAACACTTATCAAATATATTAGACAGAAAATGTGATTTGCTCATTGTAACTTCCGTATCATTTATCATTCTTATGACAACTGAAGGCAAACATTCATGAAATAAATTTTTTTTTTATCCAAAACACTAGAAGAAATGGCCCCACTAAAGGAGATCTCGACGCAATTCAAGGAAATAAATGGGAGGTAATAATAGTAACACCTGTTAGGTACTCATGGGCTCGACCCTAAACGGCGATACGGTAGACATTCAAATTGCCTACTTAAATTAATTCATTTAAAAATTTTCCTGAAGTCTAAATTATATAACTTTAATGATAAACATAGATTACTGTGACATATGATGTACAAGCAAAATATTTTATAATACTCAGTCAGTATCCAAAACGCTTGATACAAGAAACTTTCGATAACATAATCGTCAAAAATCAAAATTCATTTGAGGCGTCCAGTGTCAGAGGGGCGAACCGTCACATTTACCGGTTTTGAGTTAGGCATGGAATATGAAAGACGCAACCCTCCTCTATATGTATACAAAGATTGGAATCGATATTGGCACTTATGACAAGTTTGTAGAAGCTCTATCATAGCTTGTTTTTCCACGTGTTGGGAGCCGATCAACTCTGGAGAATGAATGACAGATGGGCGACCAAATAATGATCTTGATTGTCATACACTTCAGTGACAAAATCATAAAAATTCGAATGGTATAATTAATGCAATAATGAATAATGCAATTAAGTATAATTAATTACAACACTAATGTCGTGGTCTAAATGCTTAATTCACATTATAAAGCAAACATTAGCAACATAAAAAATTCATTGCTTCAGTAATGCATCAGTGTCAAGATTTTCCAAAATTAATTATTAAAAATTAGTTACTAATATCAGCAAATGGGTATTCAATGATCTTATTTTGATCTTAATGCAATTATTTTATTATGTTTTTGTATGTTTATTACTATAAATGTCATAATTTTCAAAATGTGGCTATTTTTCTAATTTTTTTTTTGACATTTGAAAATTTTTTAATATTTTTTTTTCAGTTCTCATAACAATGTATGGGTAATGAAATATTATAATTATGTGTTATAAGTAATGTTGTGCTACTTCTTGAGAGTTGGGAAACTTCCAAATCTTTAAATCTAATTATCTCAAAACTATAATTTGGTTAGCTCGCCCCTCTGACACTGGACGCCTCATTTTTGAGTTGATTTTTTCCTACTACATATAAGCATTTAAAGTAGCAGAAAGACAAGTTAAATAAAATTAGGATATCAAGAGCCATTCTGATAACTGTCAAGAATAGTTGCAAGTGATAAGATCAAACTATGTTTATGGAGAACTACCAATGGATGTTTTCTCCACTCTTTTACCTCTTTTTTATGAATCATGGATCAGTATTATTTATTACCCCTTTAAGGGTAGTTGTAATAGAATAAATTAATTAAAAAAAGAGCCATTTTAATGAAGGGAACTCAACTAACAAAAGTAAAAGAACAAAAATTTCTACATATAAATTGAGGTATGCAAATATCAGGAATGATATTGAAAAAAAATATGAAATGATGTGATTTGTAAGAAATTGAAAACATTTTGATAGTAAAAATAACGGTTGAATATTAAATATAAGAATTTCAAACAGGATAGACAAGCAGTAGGCATTGGTTGAAAGCGAATATTAAATAAATATAACTACACTGTCCTTAGTACATTGCATCTAAAGATGTTTGAACTTTAATCATTGTATTCAGTGTGACGTGTCCTTATTTGAAAGGTTTTGGATCTTCTGTATCATAGTGTTCTTTCCAAGAGGGTGAAGGTCTTAAACCGATTGAATGTAAAAGAAAATATGCGTCTTCAGTTGGTTCAGGCTGCTAATTACGTATTTTTTGCTTTAAGACGATACTTGGGTACCTATCGGTTAACGACAAGCCACTAATTGAAAGATGGTTTTTAAATCAAAACAAAAAGAAAACGACTTTATTATACAAAATAAGACTCCTAGAATATACACAAAATATTACTTCCTTGTTATTTATATTTATATTATATTTAGTATAAATAAAATTTTATTTATACTTTGCAGTTTTGTTTGTGGAAGCCCCCCAATAACCGACAAGTACCCTATCTTGCTGTAAAGAACGGAGAGCACTTGAGTAAGTAAAAGGCCCAAGCGTTGATACCGATGTGAACAGTCAATACAATATCAAAGCAATACACATTTCTCCCTATATGAAGTCGATTTCAATAATACATAGCTAAAGTTGTTGCATGCATTGGTTAGCAAGTGTTATTTCATGAAAGACTATAAACAAATACAGCACCTTGGAGTCGTGAGTGAGTTCGTAGCCATCAAGTTTGCACTCGTGCGACCTGATGATGAACTGGAGCCCACATCTCTTGAGGAAGTTGTGAGTGACGTCGGGACCGAAGTACGTTCCTGCACCTCGCAGGGAGTTCGGAATACACCCATCGGATCTTTGCGGATCTGACCAGAGAATGTCAAACACCTACAACAACAGTCACAATCAAATACTACCACACACTCTGCATAATGCAATTCATTAAAAATATCGAATAACAGAGAAAAAGAATAATTTTCGCAAGAAATATTTTTTTCACACAAATGCTTTACTGTATTAAAGACAGAATAAAATAATTTAAAAATACACTAGCCGAGTTAAAATTATCAGGATAAAATAAATTAAAACTAGTTACTTGAACTAATTTAATAATAATTAATAGTAATCTAATTAACTCTAGTTCGGAAAAACATTTTTATAGAGCTATTCTCAATAGAATGAATTATTTAAAATTAATAAATATAAGAAAAGTGTTTGCATACTTTTTATTCATCCTATTTAACGTTATAGTCGCTTATACTTGTATTCACGACTGATATGTTTGACTTAAGCCATAAAATGTATTCCTTGAGTTAAAATACGATTCTATTATTTTTTGCCATATACTCGTACAAAGAGAGATAACTTAGACATAAATCATTCTTATATTTGAACAGTCATTTTCCCTATACATTAGGTTTACAACTCGAATGAAATCGCAGTCATTATGTCTATTTCAAGAACTATTTGACCAACTCGTACAAGGTGAAATCAAATGAAAGAAAGGAGTGGACTTTATGTTCTTGAGTGACCAGCTCAGAATTTGCTGTACCAAGAGTAACACGCTGTGAAACCACTGTGGGACTGATTCAAACCACTATACTATGAGATGTGTGCATAAATAGGTTATTAATAAAAGAAATACCTATTTAAAACCTTAAGAAAAATGGTATCAATTATGCTCCCAAACGAAAGAAATAAGGGTAAAATCATAGAATATAGGAGGTGGAAATATCCAAGTGCAGAATCTAATGAACTTTTTACGAAAAATATTTGTTTTGTAACCGATGTGAGCTTGTAAAAATAAATAAAGATACCTATTCATAGAACAGATACAACAGGTATCAAAATGGGTTAGTTTCTACGTTAAAATCAATATTTTAAATTCGATTTTTTGAAACTATTTACTACATTCTTCATTAGTAGAGTTATGAAAACCTATGCAATTTTAAATAAAAAACTATGAATTGCTACATTTTTTATTTATTATTATATTACAACTACCCTTAGTAGAGTAACAAGTAATAGTGATAATGATACAAAAAAAAAAAAGGAAAGAAATAAAAGAGTGGAGAAACGACCCATTAGTGGTACTATATATAAATTATGATCATTTCAAATTAGTTTCTTTATAATTTTTTTTTAATTGTTACATTAGAAATATCTATATATAAAGTTCGTGAGTTTGTTTATTTGTTTACCAATTTTCCGTGGAGGTAGAGACCTCAAATAATATATATTATATTATTACCTGAATAATGTTAAATAAAAGAAAAATATTATTTAATTCCAAAAATTGGAGCCTGGGTAGCCAGTGGCTTGCGTGCTGGTCGATGACAGTAGTGCAAATGTATTATATATTTAATATTTGCGTAATATAAACACTGGTAATAAAGTAAGGTATGGAACCATGGTGGCCCAATGGCTTGCAAGCTCGCCGATGACAGTAGCACAAATATATTATAAATAAATATAATGAAATAAAACTTGAATTTAAAATTTGAATAATATAAGTCAGATGTTCACTAAAAATTATATTTTCTACTATTTTATAATTTCTAATGATATTTTGGAATACCATGTATAATCTCCGATTTTTTGAAAAAGTACAAATCAAGATGAAATATACATATTTACCTTACATAAACAAGTAACTTCCAAGTACATACATATATATTTAAGTAGTCTTAAAGATTAGTGTAGGTCTAAACGAAGGCCTGCTCTACCGACCTGCACCCGACCAAACATCTCAAAGCCGAGAAGCTGGCTCCTGTATAGTGCTATGTACTTTGTATTTAAATACAACTATGTCCTGTTGAACTTGTCGTGGGACATTCCAGAAGAAGTAAAGAACCACATTTTACCGAATTTTTATTCAATAGCCGAGCTGGGAATAATTAGCATTCATCTTTAATGAATTTTGTATTTATTCTTTGTATATTTTCTCTCAATTAGCACCAAGGAAATATTTTATAACGACTTAAGAAGAAAATAAAATATTCATGGCTTTAAAAGGGATAGAGAAAAGAAAAGAAAGGCTAATAGTTGGAATTGACAGGAGTTAAAGGGAGTGGACTAGAGAGAGAGGGAGAAAGAGGGTTGAGAGAGCTGCTGGCTGAGACGGTGCGAGAGAGACAGCCCAATATTAGGGCGGGTCACACGAATCTCAAGCTAAGACAGGCGGTAATGCAAAGTCAAGACCAACAAGGCAGCTCAGTTTTTCTTTTCTTTTTTTTTTCTGCTAAATAGATAACCTGTTATCAAAGTCCTGTTGAAAGACCTAAATACCAGAAGGAAGCTCTATTTCCTTACAACATGCCTACGCTTTATAATTCAAGCGGCATTACTATTTCCAACTCCCACAATTGTTATACCTTCCAACTTTAAAGCCAGAAAGTGTCGCTAGTTTGTTTTAGTCACCCACATCAGCTACGAGCAATCTACATTATTGTTTAGATTCTATGTTTGCGGGGACTCAATTTTACTTTACCTAACCTTAATATAGCAGGGTTTTTTACTAAGCCCCTCATTTTGCAAAATTACCATCAACATCTTTATATTCTTTTTAATACACAAATATCATCATATGTTCAACGATATAAATCGGAATATGGTAAATATCACTTAGAAATTCTTCCTCCGAGAAATATATCACATTCATTGATGTAGCCTATATATACATATTTACCTGTTTATTCAATCAACGCAAACAATTTTAATATAATAAAACCATACATAGGTTATTAACTTAGTATTTTACTTCTTCACGTTCTGATTTCACCCACATCCCTCAAAACAATCTTCCCTAAATTAGTACACATCAAATTCCACAGAATGCTTAACTCTTTTAATGACCCTGCATAATTGCAATCAATAAATCATATATACACTATTTATCTATTACATAGCTCGGTCCAGCGTAAATCAATTCTTAAGAAAACACCTTAGGCTAACATTTCGTCTATATTTCTAGGCAATATCAAGGTTTAGTATTTGTGGCAATAATATGAATTTGAAATATCAAAAAAGGACTACAGCGTGCTACAAACTTCTAAATACGGACACACCTACCCACTTATCTACCCATCCATACACACACAAACACACATATCATGGAAAACGACAAATACGGACTTTAGGTACATCAAAACATGTAAATCTAAAAAAATTATCGAAACCGAATTATTTGTACGAATATTTTACATTAATGATAGTAAAATGAAAACTATATTACAGTCATGACAAAAAATGAAACTTAGAAAGTGGCATAAGGTTTGGAAAACTGAAATTTTTGAAATTACACTGGTGTTCGTCACAAAAATTAAGTATGTTTCTTTTTATAATTTTATATTGTAATTTTGTAATTTTATATTGTAAAAGTTACAATATAATTACAACTTTTAACTTTTTACAAATTAAGTAAAAGTTGTAATTATTCTTTTTTACAACTTTTTCAGAATAATTGGGAAATGGATGCTTTAATGAGTGGACGATAAAAGTATATTGTTATATTCAATTATTTAAGGATTCAGAGGAGAAATGTCTTGACTCTCGGTACCATATGTTACCCGGACTAGGGTTAGACTAGTGATTGATTACCTGTTCAGTCATTAATTCCAAGAATGTTCTAACTTGCTCCATCAGTCCAGCCCTGACAATTACCACATCAGTACTACTTCTGACTGCACTTCCACAGACGGATCAACTAACAAGATGGCACCCAGCATGATGCTTTCTATGCGGAGTGTACAGCCTTTATGAACAATACCCGGAAAGTAAAAACAGTCATCTACCTACGGCCTACCATGAATATTCACCGAAATCCTAGTTTAACGATTGATTCAAGAAATGGTTACTACTATAAGACATAGAAGCATTATAAAATAGTTTGATCTTAAGATTTTAACTGATTTACATGGTCGCCAATGTTATATTTGGGCGTTTCTTTTTGGAGATGACTGTAATTGGGTGAGTGTGCATCCAAAGAATTGTTGATACGCTATGGGCCACAACGTTTTATCCTATCAAAATTATGTTTGACTGCGGCATAAGACCTGTAATGTAGATATGACCTATTGTATTTGAGCAATGCTGAATCATGAAAAGTCAATCCTTGGCTAAAATGTTATTTTATACAACTTCTTTTCCTTTAACTAATAACACCAGAGTGTTGAAATTTAGGATTATTATAAAGTTTACAACAACATTAGCAAACAGAACCTTCACATTTTCAACAGCCCTTAGGTCAGTTTTGTAAGGAAAATACATTTTGATTCAGAAACCCTGTAGACACAATAGAGTTTATAACATTTCATTGATTACAAAGAAATTATAAAAGGATGAGCAGAATAATATTCCTTGCCATTACAAGGTAGAAAATGGTGTTACACAGCCTTTATGACTACGGAAAATGTTTTTAACCCAGTCGAAAAAAAATTAATACATGCACATTAATTAGTTTGGCTTAAAAAAAAAAAATCAAAATATTCAGATTACAGCAAATAACAATATAGCCCTAACGAATGAAACCTGAAGTAGAAGTAACGGAAAACTTTTTGTTCTTGCACGATTTGTTTCCATTGACCTTGAAATATGTTAACAATTTCCAGTAAACAGAATTATTATTTAAAAGTCCTCTACAGAAATTTAAAATAATAATTAAATCGTAAGAGATTGTGATAAAAAAATTATATAATATCTAAATAGAATAAAAGTTTTAAAAGAATAAAAGTAGACCCAAATCAACCATATATTTCATGATTTTTTTTAGCGGCTGATGAATGTTTGTATAACAAAAGATTCTACTTGTTGCAACCTTCAACAAATCATAATGTATTTTATATTTTTGTGGTGTTATATATAATATACCACAACTATATAATACACCACCTGTATACAATACAACTGTATATAATACACCACCCATGGGTGGTGGATTCAAACCCACCCACTTATCCACACGCAAACACATGTCATCATCATCAAGAAACGCTAAAAAAGGACCCTGGGGACTACACGACATGAAAATTCGTCAAAATATTCAGATCAAAGAATTTTTTCATCAATAGTATTCATGGGAAAGTAGTCATACTAATTCATCACTATTTTGTTTCAATAATTAACTGAAATATGTAAAATAAATCACTACTATGATATTAAGGTTAAAAAATCGGTTGATGAATGGGTTCGTGTTTCAGAAAAGTTATAATTACTTACTGTATTGCATGGGTCGAATGTGGTCCACGCAAACACCTAGGTGTCAACGAAAGCTTACACAGGGTCCACGGGTAAAACAATCGTACTATTTTGAGTGTCATAGTATGCAATAAAGTGAAAAAGTAAATAATGGATATATCTGATTATAAAATATATCAATAACATTGTGACCTGACGTCAGAATATTTAAACATTACGATCAAAACAACAGCTGCACTAATGATCCAATTATTTTGTCATAATTAACTAATACTTTAAAATATTGTTTATTATTTTTAAGCGACAATTGTTTTTATTTCAGATTACTTGTGCATTATCAGTTTCTATAGCTCATAAGTGGTTCATAGTTGTTGAGATGTCCCAATAGTCAGAAGCAAACGAGAATGTTGGCCACTTCTGGTTTAAAGGATTGAGATATATAAAGGTCAAACTATCTTGACCAACAGGTGAGTACAGATTACCTGGGTTAGCCTAGCTATCAACCATTCAAGGATGTTGGATAGTGAAGTCGATTATCATAAAGGCTTTGATGACTTTACTTTACACAAAACACACAACTCAACATTGTGTAATCAGATACTATAAGTGTTACTACCTTAAAACGGGAAAGAAATACATATGCCACACAGAAATGTGTCACATAAACAGCGCCAAGAAAGCGGTTCATTTTGTCTCAATAAGTTAAAATTTCAACGTTCCAACATTCCTAACATCCCCAAATGCCTTCTGTTATTCCTATTAATTTGGCAAGTTCCATTTTATCCTTGAATTTTTAGATAGTATAAAGTTGTAGTTAGAAGGTCCAAAGGTCTTAACCTGCATTAGCATATTAGTAAAATTGTAAATTGTTGATTATTGATTGTTTATTCGTTGATTTTATTTCAACTATTTATCTATTAAGAATTAAGTTATATTCCAACAAATATTTCTTTTCTTTTTTTCAGATTTTATGACGGTGTTAGATATCCTAATCTTGGTTCATATAAAATTAGATGGATTTACTAAATCCAGGTCATCATCTTAATAGAATCTAGAGAAACTAGTTTTTCTTTATTTCCCGTAATTGGACAACTGAGTACATATCTAAGTGTTTTCAACATCTCTGGCTTTTCTGAAAGTTATGACTTGAACTTGGTTAAATCATTTCATAAATTCACAAGTAGATTGGTGACCAATGAGGACACGAAAATCCCCTCCATCCAAACCCTCTTGTCCAGAGCCTATCCCTAAGAATTCCTCATTCATATCCATCATACAAGCTGTTGTTAAAATAGAAAGCCACACCCTAGTAGACTCACAACTCAAGAAGACAAAACGACCACGAAATAATGTGTACCAAAAAACCGATTAAAAGAGTACAGACACTTACTTACTGACTCCAAAAGATATCAGTATTATAATTCAGCAACAGTAGGTCCGTGACCTGGAACTGCTAATTAAAACGTCCAGTAGAGTATGCGGAAAGGATCGTTTGTCGTTGGTTAACCCATTTAATTTTTAATATTATAATTAGAAAAAACCGTCATACCTCGTAAGTTGATATCAGAGATGTTGGAGCGCTTTCGGATCTGGTCCATCTTCATTCGCAACTAATCTATGGGGCTATTGTCGAGAGGTTTTATAGTCGTGTCCACTGCTATCTAGATATTGTTATTTCAAATTATGGCGTTATTTTTGAATTTATTTAATTATTATCTAATCTAATTCTTTTATACTTTTTTTATCGTCATATTGTCCGTCCAGTCTTCTTTTTATTTTTGTTAATGGTTTAAATAAGATATCGGATTGGTGGTTTATCTGTTCGTTTATTATATTACCCGATTTTTTATGTTTATAAATTTCTAGTTGTTCTGTTATATTAAATCTCTGTCCTTTCTGTCCCGTCTTTAGTAAGTCCATTGAGTTTTCTAATTTTTACCTGTCACTCACTTATTGGGATATTTAACTCAGCCATTTAATCTCAACATAAAAGAAATATATCTATATTAAGAAATTGTTTATTAGAAATTTAATACATATTACAGAAAAGGTATGATGGAAAAATGTATACCCTCTGTATTAACCGTTTCGAAACATTTTATTACATTCAGTTGAATGTTAGTAAGTAAAACACGTCTAAATTAGTTCCAAGCACAGAAAAGAAAAAATCCACATTTACAGTATCAAAATTTTTAATTTCAATTGTCATCAGAAGGAGAAAGGAGGAAGAACTAGTACACTAATTCGCAGACGATTGAGATCCAAGGAATTCTCACTGGACGTCATCAGTGTGCTGGAGCTTTCTTTCTTTCTACTCTCAATGAAAGCTGAAATAGAAAATTTGGAACTCTAACTGTAAATTGGAAATGTTTATTCACTTCGAAGTATTGGTGTCTGTTTCATTGAGTATCTATCAACCAAAGTATGGTTAGGTTAGGTTGCAGTGGCAGTCCCACAAGGGAACACACGTAGGCCAAGCATTGGCCCTTTGTTATAACACACAATGAAGATTGGATTCTACATTGGGAGTCCTAATTTTTGCCTAACTCAAGTGTATTTCGAGTAGGGATCTTTAACGAGTACCTGACATCGTACAGGCTCGGGACCGACGGTTTAACGTCCTTCTCCGAGGGACGCGTGCTCAGATTTATTCACCTCCCGCGTGAATAAATCGAGGGCCAGGTGAGGATTGAACCCCGGTCCTATCAGTTCAGATGTGAGCACGTAACCACTGAGCTAGCCTGGCCCCCATCAACCAATGTATATAAATAATATACTCATAGTAATTAATATATATGCAAACAGACGGCTCAATTCAAGATTTCGATGTGTGTTGTCATCTGGAGGAAGGATCAGCTTGGTGGCTACGTGTAGGCTGGCAAACAGCTAATCGATTAAACCAATCAGCGTTCGCTGCCGACGAATGAAAAAAAACACACTAAGGTAGAGAAAAAGTGACAAGCTATGAAGACTAAATATAAAGCAAAGGAGGATCAAAGAAAAAATATAACAGTTTATAATAGTATTTAAGAATAATAAGGCAAATGAGTAGATGAGAAATAAATAATAAGTAAATTAATTAATTGAATCAAACATTTTAATTGTTAAAAACATAATATACAAACCAAACAAATAAAAAACACGATTTGGTCCCGAAGTTCGACTGACTCCAAGTAGGTTTAATGAGCATCTTCTGAAGATATTAAAATAACATGGGTATTGGAAACAGTGATCTGATTAGAAATTTAAACACAGACAGCTTTGAGCTGGCGGAAGCTCAAAGGCAATTAATAGGAAGGATGATTTTAGTAATAGCCAAACCAAAATAGAAGGTATCACACTGAATGAAATTCAGTCATCTAGTCATAAACGCCGTTGTTAAAAGTACAACATAAATAGTATTAGCATGGATAGTATGGCACTGACGGAGCACTAGCGAAGAAACCTAATAACACGGGTTTAGGGCAAAAAATGGTGGAGAATTTGGCAGGGTATTATTTAAGATTGGCCAAGGGAAAAGAACAAGAAAAAATCACCTACATGACAGTCAAGTTTATAGACTCCCCGAATATATATTTCCAATTATAAACAGCTTTGTATCTCATATAAATGCATGAAAATGTGATACTAGTCTCAAACTTGATTATGTTTTATAAAGATTACTTGAATCAACGTAGTTGGTTGACAAGTGAAACAATTCAACATCAACAAGTCAACTATTGGATGACTGTGATGAATGACTTTTACGATGATGAATAGACGCGTGGTCAGTATGTGTTAATTGAAATATAACACCAAGAACATGTTGATATATCTGGTGTATTATATTAGCTGTTACTTTCTTGGAACTCCAGTTTTAATCATTTGGTATAGTCATTTTGATAATCATTATCAAGTAATGGCCAATGAACTTCAATATCAATCACTGCATTTCTTTGGTATCTATATTTTATACATAAAATAATGCTAACATTAAAGCATTGCCATGTTCTAGTTATATATATATATATCTTAAAGAATTGTACATAATATTTTAACGTTCAAATCGCACGTTTGGAATTTAATTTTTCTTCACAGATTTAATTTATTAATACTTAGATTAAAAAAGTAAACAGAGAGATAAATGTGTACCAAGAAAAGGAGGCATTAGTTAACTTTAAGATATCAAAAAAAAAAGTTACGAGTATAAATCGGGGAAGCTTGTTTATGCAACTTATCTCAAAAGTGTTCTCCGTTCTTTGTAGTCATATAAGCTTTCTAAGTTGCCCAAGTGATGGTTTCCACAGTAATTGTCCAAGAGATCATAAACTCACTCCACTTGTAAAGGCATTCATTTATTGTCAAATTTGAACAAGCTAGTTGTATTGTTGTGAAATAATTGTTCGGTTCCGCATTCACTAACAAATAATACAGTGCAGGAAAGAAACACTAAAAGAAAATGTATTCATGCTAATATATTAATAGAGAGATAATCATTATTTTAGAGAGATTCAGAACTAAATCGATATGGAGAAGATAAAGGCACAAAACTTCATGATCATGTGTGCCATCTGCTCAACAAGATGGTAAAAATCAGAAACAATGGAAAATAGTTAGCAAGTGAGAGGTGTAGGGCGCTATTAATACAGTCTAACTTTCATTTAAATTGATTATTTTGACATTAGGCAGATAATGAATTAATCATTGTTTTCAAAAATTAGAAAACCAAGTTTTCTTCTCTGAACACTTTTCCGATGACACTTGAGACAGTCACTCGTATGGTTGGTTATTTATGACCCAAGCAGCGACTACTAAAGCAAGAACCTACGCCACACCCCAATCAGTTATTCCCCCCTCCTCCAATACCTTCCATAACCGTAAATCCACTTCACGATAGCTTGTGCTTCGCACAACCCCCCACTAGCAAGTCTGAAATAAAGAAGATTAATTCTCAAAGTTGAGTCACAATAATACAGTACTAAATTCCATTACTACTCAATAGAAACAAATCTTCTACAGAATTCAAAAGAGACATCACAGCAATCCTATACACCAACATTTACTCAAGAAGCTGCTATTTTGTCACAATTAACCATCCAACAAAAGTAATCATTTAAAATATGTTTGCTTCCCACAACCATACTTAAAGACTTTCAGATTTCGCGCTACATTAAGAGTGGGAAGTCAATATGTATTTTATTTGGAACATATTTGAGTTAACCACTTTCAGGGTTAATCCTACACCAGAGGTCCAAAATGTTACTTTACTCAAGTTAATTAGACTAGCGATATTTAACGAGTAACTGACATTGTGCACTCTCGGAGCCGATGGTGTAATACAACAAAAAATATAACAAAAGAATATCTGTTCTTTGTTGTAATGTCAGTTTTTAGATCTTCCAAGATCCTGCAAAAATCTTTTGCTCACTTGGTAGTATTCTTTTGCATAGCATATACCATTGTACTTCCACAACTGGCATTATTAGGTTAATATTAAGTTTTTCTTAAAAGTTATGAGTAACTCTTTAGTAAAGAAAGTTTAATTAATAAAAGAACATGTACTATTCTTCATATGGATTATAAGCTTGTAGTAGAAAGGTAGAAACGGAAATAACTCTAATGGGCCTTATTTTAAACTATACCAACTAAGAAACAATTTCTGGTTTTTCAATAACACTGATATTCTCCATTTATACCCTACCGCTAATAATAGGTAGAGTTAAAGAAAATCACTACTTATTTGACGTAGTTACTGCTGTCGCAGTAATCGATTGTATAGCTAGCGGTTATTTCTTATTTGTTGTTTTCATTGTGATTCTATATCATAGATAAATGTCATGATATTCTGATGTCTTCAATAGGTAGGTTTTTAATATATTCAAATATTTATTTAACCTCAATGGTTTTTAAAAGTAAAAAAGCCTTGGGGGGATTTAGTCTGTTTTGTAAGCATACTGCTGCTCTGTTACCATGGGTCTTACTCCAAATAAATTATTGTTCTTTTTCATTCATTCACAGTATTCAACGTATGATGAACCTTAATATCATGTTGAATGAACCCCGGAGTATAACCCATGAGTGTAGTGGAATAAGCTTGAAGAAAAAACAGGTTCGGGGGCTAAAAGGAGAGCAAGCGAGGACAGACGGATTGATTTAATATGGGGCGTAGGCCGCCAGTCTAAAATTGGACAGGTTAAAGGCGTGGTACAAAGTCACGCAAAACTGATTAGTGGTTCAAATTGATTGCTGCAGTTCTGGCCATTCGACCAACATTAATCAAATTGCTACCTGCAACAGTTAATCCAAACATTTCGTCATGTATTTAGTCATTCTTAAATTAAAAAATTACATAGAGCATACTATTAGAAATATATGTAAACTTCTTAGGAATTAACAGATTACCTTTCCGGAAACTACCTCCTATATCCTGCCAAGTAACATGACCTTTAGAGCTAATACAACTTGGAGGGATGATGTTTAAATATTTATAAACGTTTCTCGTTTAATTAGATACATTTGATTACAGAACCGAAGGTGCATACGCGGCCGTTCTCATGGTTAACTGTTTATCCAACTATACGACTTGTAATAGTGGGTTCACATTTTCATTGGCAACCACCCAACCACATACAGACTCACATTCAAGCATGAAACTTCATAATGTGTAAACCCAACAAACTCTCAAAAAATATTTTTTTTCTTTATTACAATATCTTAAAACAACTAAATAAAAAGTCTAGAGTGGTTTACATTCAACTTGATTAAACGCATTGTCAACATAATTGACTATCAATTATAATACTTGAAGTGACTTTGGTTGAAGTATAATCAAACTCATTGACAATCAATTTAATGAGGCTATTTTCGTTGTATCAATTACAGAGAAAACCTAATTGTCATTGTTATAACACAAACTGACAAGTGAACCCGCTTAGAACTTGATATTTGCCCTTTTTAGATCAATATTTCCTCTTCAAATATTCTTAATTTATGTATTATGTTATCACACCAAATTTATATTAAAACAATAACTAAGGGAAGTTTAAAGTTTTCAAGTTAAAATCAGATTCTATTTTATCATGAATCACAAGAAAGTACGTTTCTCATTTCAATATTAGCCAAAATTTTAGAGTTCAACACATAGGCTGTGGCTAGGTGTTTGCCTATCTGAAGTGAAGTGACCAATCTAACCACCTCGTATATCTGGTACCGTCGGACAAATCCAAAGACATTTGTAAAACATAGAAGTCTTGTATGACAAAAACACTAGTCGTCTTGGGTAATATTGAATCATAGGATAGGCACATTGTCATATTTTATGAAAAAAAAAAGGTACCAATTTTTTTACTCTTCCACTTATTCTAGAAACCAAGTTAAAATAACTATGTTAGTTACTCTAGAAACTTCCTATATTATCTTAATCCCAATACTGCTTGAGAAAAAATCACAATATTTTTTTATTGGAACAGGATATGTTACACCAAAAAAAAAACTATTACATTCTCCTATGGTTACTTTTAAGATTGTGCACTAACAATTATTAAATTTCTGCTTAACATTTAATTGTTATAAAATTGACATAGAAACGTTAAAAAAAAGAACTTAATAATTAGTTTGGTAATGAATTTGATATCACATTAATATATAGTAAAGCTGAATGTAGACTAGTCGATTTCGTTTATTCTGTATTTATCGACACTCTTATGCTATAATCAAAGCAAATTGGCAATTAAATTACCTACACAGTCTACCACGCCTAATTTATTGCCTTGTTATAGCCTCGATTACATCTATTATCACTGTTCTACCATTTAGTGATTTTACTAATATTATATATCAACCGGAATTGAAATCCACCTTTAATGTTGATTACTTTTCTGATTTCCTGATTACCAAATTTATTTCATAAATTTAGGATATAACTCAAAAATTATTACTGCTTCTTTTACATATTTGTTCACAATAATTTAATATAAAATAACCTTAAAGTGTTCACCAATTCTTGAAAAGAAATATGCAATTACATACTTATTATAATTGACAAGATAAGTAGTCGACACATTATAAAAAAATTTGGAGTGACCTACAATCAACTATACTATAAGTAAATATAATATACTTCTTGGGTATATGATGTTCAATTTAGGTATAATATAAACGTCTAAATGGGAGATGTTTATTAGTCTTTCATTCCTGAGGTATACACATAGTCATTGATCTACTCATCAATAAATAAGCTTATTTTTGTATATCACAACACTGATGCATATGATATCATTAGTATAGCTGTAGTAGTAATAACATTTTTGAGAAACGAAAATGTCGATTTCGTGTTACGAAATGATCTCTCACAGGAGAACATGGATTTAGTTCCAATAGCCACTGGATCTCTTACATAGTTTACCTGACCTCCTTCTACATTAATTACTTACGACAAATTTGAGCGGCTCTTTGCCGTGATTTAAATTTCATGCATTTTTTTATACATTTTTAATTATTTGTTAAATTTTTTGTCCGAATGATGCTCTATTTATAGGTATACTTTCATTTTGATCTCTCAAGCTTTGTAGCTCATATCACTCTCACAGGCTTTCAGATTGAATTATAAGTTCAAAATGTTTACATTTTAATGAAAAAAAAATGTCATTTTATTTTAAAAATCTGAATATATTTTTTGTTTATTGGTTTTGTAGTTTCAAAGATAATGCCAAAATTTGAATACTCTATAATTAGTAGTTAAGGAGAAAAAAAAATGTAGTCTGAAAACAGGTTCTTGCCAACAAAAAGTGACTTTCCTATCAGCCATAAATGCTCCCAAACAATAGGGCTCACACTGTGGGGTTCATTTCTGTGTAAAACATCAATTTGATACATCAAAGATTCTACATGTGGATAATAGCGTGTCCACATCTTTGGATACATACTCACCCACCCACCCACACATACACTCAGTCATGATCGAAAAAAAGTTCGTAAAACGACTTCCGGGACCTCAAAACATAGAATTCAGTCAAATGGATGGATTACTTTTATGATGGATGGAATTCTTATACAATCACTATACTTTGCATTAATACAGTGCATTAATTTCGAATTTGAATATGGATTTGCTTTAAATAAATATCTGTAAAGACCATTCCAGGTTTATTGCTGTTAAGAATTATTGATGATTAGAGTGTGCTGTTCCGAATGGACTCATTGTTTACCACAACTAATAAACACAGTGTATTGGAATACATTTCTGAAATAATCTCAAACTGAAAAACTTAATTCCCCAAGATATAACTCGAAATCCTTTACTAAAAGGTAAAAAAAATTACTTTTTTTATTTCTACTATGTAGTGGAAATAAAACAAATAGGAAAAAATCAATAGCTACGTTTGAATAATATTCCTAAACTGACTTCTTTATGAACTAAATCTACACTTATTGAGATTTTTAATTCTTATTTTTTATGCCAAAAAAACATTGAATGTTATATTTATTAAAAAGTTTAACAGTTTAAAAGTTATCATATATTTTATCATTAATATTTTATTCCTTAATTACTACAAATAACATCTTATTTCAAAAATTAATTATAAGATTATTATCGTTCGTCAGTTGTATATTCAAAATATTTAAACTATGTATACAATGGTAAACTTTTAATGAGTTCATTATTAAAGTCACAATTTCTGATTTAAACAGTCAAGTAAAGGAAAATGAATTAAAGTTATCTCAGCTAAAGTTGACCTAAGAAATAAACAATTAAATCATTAACAATCATAATATTTAATTGCCTTAAAACTTTAAACATCTTAAACTTTTTAATCATCTACATTATTAAACTACTTTTACTTACTACTATATATATATATATATATATATATTATATATATTATATATATATATATATATATTAATATTATGTATATTGCAGCATGATTTTCTTGTAAACATATTTTATTAAAGTAACGGCAGCTATCCGCATTTACGACTTTTTTGCTCGTTTTCTCTAGTTTTCTTACTAGTTTTTTCTGGTAGGCAGTGATTTCATGGAGGAGTTGTCCCAGAGACATCAAAGAAATAATCTTTTAGCTTAATCAATAATATTATATTTGTATTTCTTGTAGTAAACAAATAGATTTATAATACAAGAAATTCAAACAGTTAGTGCGTTTATTACCTGGACAAATAAAGAAACCAGAAAAAAACTATACAAAATCTGAAAGAAATTAATTCAGTTGAATTAATTAATTCGTATCTACATATTGTATCTATATAAAATGGTTTTGAATATATATTATATAGGGCCTTGCATAGGTCTGTAAACCATATGACTTCTTCACTTTGATCATCCATTCTCTTCTTTATATGTAAGTGTAAAAAATATAATATTATTGATTAAGCTAAAAGATTATTTCTTTGATGTCTCTGGGACAACTCCTCCATGAAATCACTGCCTACCAGAAAAAACTAGTAAGAAAACTAGAGAAAACGAGCAAAAAAGTCGTAAATGCGGAAGCTGCCGTCTACTTTAATAAAATATATATATATATATATATATATATAAACTAGAATTTAAAAAAGAACACATAGAAAGGAAACCACTGAACTCACTACTATATTTCAATGTCCTCGTTTTCAGGAAAAGAAGTGAATCGCTCCGAAGGCTGATAACGACTCTTATATATATATATATATATATATATATATATATATATATATATATATATATATATTGAAAAGCAGAGCAGATTCTGCATTCACGACTTTTTTAAGTAGCTGTTCTTTTCTCCTAATGACACCCCAACGACATTTTCAGACAAAAACATAATCACATGACTACTAAAATTTTATTCACTACTTTTTAAACACAAGCTTTCGACCTCGTTGGTCATCCTCAGGCAGAATAAATTACTAAGACAGATAAATAATATAGAATCTTAAAGTAACAAAATAACAGGATACAACTAGAAATGCATATATAAGGGATAACAATAGAAAAGGTGATATAGATGTAACAATACTAAGAGTTAATGCAGAATCTGCTCTGCTTTTCAATAATGTATGCTTAGATGAAGATCTGCTGCCAACTTATACATATATATATATATATATATAATTATTAAATTTGAATATTTAATGTTTGCATTGATCTACCATATGTTATAAGCGCTAATGTTGTTCATTAATGTGTCTGATACTCATTGTTTTAATAAAAATGAATAGTGTTATGAGCAGTGAAATAACAACAAATCAGAAAGTTAATATTTACATTGATATAGCTTCTCAATCACTGATTTATCAAGTTCAAAGAAGAAGTTCTTGAGGATTTTGGTCATAAAGAAAATTAAACTCCTGTTTGTACGCCAACGTTGAAAATGCCAAACAATTTTTGGCGAAACGTCGACGTACAAACAGGTGTTCAATTTTCTTTATGGCCAAAATCCTCAAGAAGCCCCTCTGTGAACTTGGTAATGTTTACTTTTTATAGAATTTCTAAGTTGATTGTTTTTTGACTCAATTTAGTTATTTTGAAAATATTCACTTATTTTTGACTATAATGGGTTAAGGACAATAAATATTATTATTAAGCAGGAAAATTACGCTACTTAAAAGTGTTGAACTGTGCAATGCACGGAATGTATTGCACCATGGCAATACTGTTGATAACTCATTATTTTAGACATATTTCATAAAAAAAGTATATGACATATCTAATATGTAAATGTACATAAATATAAGTAAATTTATTTTAAATAAATGCAAATATAAAAAAAATATTAAATCTGTAATTAGGCAACTACTATTAGGATTTTTTAAGTATTTATTTTTTTCATGAAACATAATATACTTTTAGGAGTCACATTGTACAAAAACTGTTCCTTGAAGCCCGTTTATATCGAAACAGTAAACAAAACTAAAAAAAATTCCGTAATAAGTATCTGTAGCATCGGATGCATTAAAACAGTAGTAAATCATTCAATAAAATAAAAGGCGGAACTATATTATCTTGATAAAGGACTCCAGTAATATATTTTTGACGGATAGAAAGCTTACCACTACATTTAATATACGAGAGATTGGTATGCTTGTTTTTTTTAAAGTACATACCCTCTTTAAGTATCTCCCTTTTATCTATTCACCACGATCACTCTTTCTCGAACATTCTTGCTATAAGCGAGGGTCATCTATGTCTAAATCAGGCTCTATAAATCACCTGGTTTATCTATACCAAACCTGCTCAAAGGTTCCTTTGTCTTCAACCACTATTCCTGGCTGTTAAGCCTACCATAAACTTTATTATAAATAAATATTTATAAAAAAAAAGCTTCAATGACCGTGATTTTATATCCGTAAATCATGAGTCTAAACCTTTTTGTTTATAGAGGTTCCACATTACCATCCGTGAGCCACATTACCATCTCAGAGAACTAATATCAATTATTCCCCTGTAAATTTGCAAGACAAAATATTAGTAGGCAAAAACCAACATGAGACTATTTCATTTTATTCGTAACGTGAATTCCAAATAAAAAAGTTTTAAGGACAACAGAAAAGTGTCCTTATTATCATTTAGAAATTTTATGCATATAAATTATAAGGAAATAAATTTAAGTATTGCATAATTAATATTATGACAAAGTAATGAGAAGTGAATTTCTTGTTATAAAAACTATTCCTGTTATTCTTTATAACTAAGCCGATTTAATTGGATATGTATCGAAGCAACAAAGATAAAATCACGGTCCTTAACACATTGTTACAGAGCTGCAAAATATAAAAACACCAGAATAATAAATACCTCTAAGAATAACACTTTGCTTGTGTTTTAATAGCAATGTTTGAATGTTCCAACGGCCATATTGCTATTATTAATTTAGTTGTCATTATACTTTATATAGCTTCTCGAATACTGAAAGTCAAAATAAGTTTCTTGAGGATTAGGTTCAAATATTAACAACCCTAATTATAAGCCATTTTTTCAGAAAGATATTCAGCATTAAAAAAAAACACAAAAACTTGAGAATGCCGTACAATCTTCGGTGAAACGTCAGCATATAAAGGAGTAGTTAATCTTTGGTCCTTATCCTCAAGAAACCGATTTTAAATTTTAAGAAGTCATTTTCTATTTATAAATTCTCATCGATCTTTCTACATACTTTATTATACTTACTGCATACCATATTAGTGGACACTCTTTACGCTTGTGTTGACCCATAGGGGTCCATGTGAACTACGATGAGCCTTGATGCTAATTGATTGGTTCAGGGCAAGCAGACTGATGATACTTGATGATGTTCAGTCCAGCATCATCATCATTATACATACATTTGTCCTCCAAATCCAGAATGAGAAAATGTGACAAGGGTATGCTTAATTTAGATCTAGTTTATTAAAGTGAAAAATTATTCACTTTTATTTCAAAGTTATGTAACATATTACCCCTTGAATTTTACTATTATTTCTAATGATTTAACTTACGCATTATAATAATAGAGTGTATAGAATGTAGACTTTTTTTTAAAAGAAAAGAGGAAAAATCCTGAACTATATGTCATAAACTGTAAAATTAATAGCTTTGAGAACATTTAACTTGTGTTTTAGTTGGATTTGGTTTAAATAGAATATTTCATTGTTTAGTTAAGGGTTAGTTGGCAACATTTCAAATGGGTTTCCAGCCAAGCGTTGTATTACTATGAAGTACTCAATTTCATTCTTTAGAGGTCTTGTCTAGCGCAAACCTGAACCTAAGTCAAGCAAATAAACCGTTGTTTTAAAGGCCTGGAAATAATCATTGTCGTGTTAAAGAACTTTTATATATAAACAATAAATGTAGTGATAGCACTAAGTTTATGAAAGGTTAATGAAGACAGATTATAAGCAAGTACATTGAACTTCCTTTTAGCAGTCTTGTTTAATTTAAGAAAACCCATTTTATAAGACTTCAAGAATATGACTATAATTTGGGAAGAAACTAGAATATAACTAGCAATTTATTGCAGACATCAATGTATGATTTAAGGTTCAATCTTAAACAATCCTTGTGAAGTTTAAATTTATTGGTACTCACCAAATATACGTTATGTCAATCAAGATACCACAGTGAATAGCACTGCTTGGCAAACCCAGGATTTTTCTCTATTAACCGTACTAGTACCAAAATATTCTCCTATACAAAGAACAATCGCACAAACCTAATTCTTCTTCATAAACATGTCTATATACTGCATACATCCCTAGAGTTTATGGTTTTATAAAAAACTAAGAATGATTCTGCTCATTAAAGTTGTGGTACATTGATGACACATAAAATCACTTGTCTGACTTGGGTGCCTTTGAATGTCTTCGGAAACCTTAAACTATGTCGTGTATTTTACAAAATTCCCCACACTATTTGTCACAGTAAATGTATATATGTATTTATGTTTTTTCACAGGTTTTTATCCGTAGCAAGTTAGCTTTTTCATATGATAAAAGCTTACTAAGAAATGCCAAGTATCACTGGTATTACGAGTAACTTGTAAGTTAAAATTAACAAAAATACTTGTCAATGGAATAGCTAATAATTATGTTTTGGTTAACATTGAAGACTTGGAAGGGGTAAATTGAAGAACAAGTTTTCAAAAACAAGAAGTGTGATACATTTTTTTTCTAAATGTCTCATTATTCAATCAATAAATAGACTTACAATATCTTTCCGAATCTAAACAACAGGATGATAAGGAAAATTGTACTAAGATATTTTGTCAACTGGTTGGAAGGTTTTATTACATTAAGTATTATCCACTGCTTTGGGAAATAGTCATGTTTAAGCATCCTTTATGTAATACTGGTAAAAACAGCTTCACTCATTTGCAGTATTTCGATGTTTTTGTATCCAGGGCAGAACTCCTCGCTTACAGTCACCACAACATCCTATCACCTCACTCCCACACTTCTAGTAAACACATCATTCTCACTCACTCTCAGTGTCAACATTCTGTTTTTTTCCAGCTCTACTTTCTGGCAACGTCACACCTCCTCTAGCAACCAGTCAACAACACATCAACTTCTCCCACTCCTAACTTCAGTCAAATAAAATTTTACAATTTCTTTCACTACTCTTCGATAAAAAAAAAATTATTTTTTTTACGACAGATTTCATTAGAAGAATTATAGGAAATATAAACATTACATTATGTAAACTAATTTTAACAAAAAAAAATACTCTCAAAGGAAAAACATTGTTGTTTTAGCTAACACAAAAATCTTATGACCTATATATGTGTTTCTCCTGTATTGGATTACACTGTGGCGAATGTAAGCTACTCTGTCTAGGTCTAATTGTGAAAAGAAATAATATAAGTATTATTTATCTAAAATATTTTGCATAAAAATTCGACCATATATACTAAAATAAGTATAAATCTCAGTCATATTCTAATTTCACAGAAAAACTTATTATTAAAATAAAAAGTTGCAAACTCAAAGAAATCATTACATTATTGAGAATAATAATAGATTTCATGCATAGTGTTGGTATATTGTATAATACATTCTTACATTATGCACGTCCATTGCTATACTATTTCTTTCACATACTTGTCGTCGACAACTCTTTTACAGCTCGAGACACATAAATCTCAGGTTAGGAGTATACTTTTATATTTTAGATGAAGGTTTTTAACTTTTATTTTTATATTTTTTTGAAAATGATATATTCTCTCATTTAATTAGTATCCTTGATGATTATGCATTAACTAATTCAGTTTCTTTTAGTCAAGTCTGGCTTTATAATCTTACATTATCATTAATAGTTTACACTGTTTCATAAGTCTATTAGCAGTATTGATATCTTGTATGGCATCTTTATTACAGTTGTTTATTCAATTGAATTAATGATTGTAGGCAGAATTACTTGATTTTGTCTTCACCTCAGGATGATCGAACTGAACTCATTTCATTGGGAATTCTGAATATTAATATTTCAGTTCCACTTCAAAGGGGTCGGAAACGGGATTTGATTTAAAGCATGTCACTACTTTGAAGTTTCAAGTATTCATTTTAATAATGCTTAAATGTTTTCAAGCGGAAGATGGAAAATCCACTGCATGTTGTCTTTAGAACAGAATTCAAGTCATCGCCCCTTATCTTCTTAGACATCAGATACACGCTAAACATCTGTACTCTAAATATATCATGAAGACATCCCAATCAAAAATTGAGTTAGCTCACAATAATTAATTGTACAATCCTGTTTTTCACTTTTTTATACATGAAAAAAGAATAATTTTATAGAAATTTAAGCTATGTATAACTAAAAAGTCCACATCTATTTTGTATTTAACAATTAAAATTAATATATTTTGAAACTTAATAAAACTATAACTTTAGAACAGCTATTAAATCATAACTTGTCGTGTAGAATAATTGGAAGTTTTTGTGCAATTAGAGAATAACAGAAAAGTTAGTACATCGGCATGTTAATAGACTGGAATATGAATTCCACTGACCTGTTTCCACTCGCCTTTGTCGATAGTGTCTGTTGAGGAGCTGCCTTCCATCACTGGGGGTCTAAGCAGGGACACATACTGCAACAGACAGTCCCACCATTATGAGTAACAAAAAATCGTACATCATGAATCAGTACATATCTGTTCATAGAAAACATTCAACATAAAGACCACATTCAAACAACTAGTGTATAAACCAAATTTGAAAAATTAAAGATATTAAACAACATATTTAGAATATCATAACTTTATATATATATATATATAAAATAAATTCAAAACGAAGGAAACACACAGAAAGACACAGACATAACTCAGATCGATATTTCGACCATCATCGTCATCAGGAGGTGTGAAGAGCGAAGAGCGAAGCGTCCGCAGGAAGACAGGAGTCGCTGCCCTGTCTTCCTGCGGGACTCTTCGCTCTTCGCTCTTCACACCTCCTGATGACGATGATGGTCGAAATATCGATCTGAGTTATGTCTGTGTCTTTCTGTGTGTTTCCTTTGTTTTGAATTTATTTTATTTAAAAAAGTCCGCTGGACCGTTTCTTTTAATTGTATTATATATATATATATTATATATATATATATATATATATATATATATATATATATATTCGTATATTTCGGGAGCAGACCTTCGTTTATGCATGTCTTGTTAAATTGTATGCCTACTTTTAATCTCACAACTTTTCTACGTTGTGAGTAATATATAATACACTTTCTCCAGTAAAATGGAGAAAGTGTATTAGAGAAATCGAGAGATTCAGTAGAAAAGTTGTGAGATTAAAAGTAGGCATACAATTTAACAAGACATATATATATATGTATCATATATATATATATAATATATGATCAAACCACAATAAGAAATGGGAAAACAAGACTAAGATCTTTCAAGCGTAACAAGCGGTCTTCGTCAGAGTCGAAAACCCAACTGATATATATATATTAATGATCAAACCACAATATGAAATAGGAAACAAGACTTTGATTCTGAAATAGGTTTTTGACTCTGAAAAAGACTGCTTGTTACGGTTGAAAGATTTTAGTCCTTTTTTCCTATTTCATATTGTGGTTTGATCATTGATTTCTTATTTCACGTGTTTATGTAAAATCTTTGTTATATATACATTAACAAATAGAACAGAATAGAGAAAGTCACTATACGAGTGACTTTTCGAAATAAAGACCCCATTTCGATATTTAGACATCCGTCGTTATCTGGAAGAAGTACGAATTACTTGCGTTGAGAAGCAAACTGCAACTGGACTCCAGAGAAATTCGTAGAACCGCAGTGCTGCCACAAAGCGGAGGGCATTTTCTGTTCTTTTCTATGTGTTAATGTTTTTATTGTCCATATGGACCTTTCATTTTATTCAAAGTATATATATATATATATATATATATATATATATATATATATATATACTGCTCGATCTTCTTCTGAACTCAATCTCAATCGTTACTTTTTTTAAAAGTTTTTTTCATTATTTATTTACTTATCTCTTCTTTATTGTTATTTTATTTAACTTTTTTAATTTTTATTGTGTTATTATATTTGGTTTTATATTTATTATTAATTGATTTTATATTACATTATAATAATTATTATATATTATTCATATTTTACTTCTTAATTTGGCTTCTCACTTCCTTCTCTTCACTTCACGTTTGATGATTGTAATGCGGCTACTGACTAAGGTTTGTTCTGTTAAACTAAAATTAATCATTACAATGTGTGGTGTGATAAGTAACAATATAAGGACTGAATTTAATGAATGTAAAAAACTATAAATTTAAACAATATTGGAGGACTAACAATATAAGAGGCATATTTAATAAGAAATCTAAAGTAGAAGATGTCATTACAAATTTGGAATTTCATTTTGATCAGAGAAATGTTAAAGTTAATCCTTGAGTTGAAATTCTTTATAAAAGTGAATTTCAATTGTAACCATGCTTCTGTAAATGGTATTAGGGAACAAAGTACTTTTGCAATATATGTAGAAGACAACGGAAGGGAAGAGCGAGAGAGAAGGATAGCACATGAGAAGTGAAAAGCTTTAGAACTGCAAGGGATGAATTGAATAATCCCAAATCAACCCCTTTAAAGTCAGTCTATCTCGGCAAACACTTTTAAATTAATCCACTAGCATGAATTTCAATTTTATTTCTATATTATGTAGGAAACAGATGTATAATCTAATAAGTTTTGAGAATTACGTTCAAGTAATTAATAAGGTATGTACACACTTACAGAAAGGAACTTCCCATCTTTCTTCTCAAATAATAAATTTAGTATATTAAATTGTTTGTCTATTTGCTATCAGCAAAGTTATTTTTAAGGATCAATAAAACAGCCTGTATGTTTCTATTTACCATTAGAAGTCATAGAAATGCACGACACACAACAATACAAAACTTTTACACTAACGGAAATGTTAGATTTCTTTTTTGGTTGGAGATTTCCAAGGGCAAATTAATGTAAGATGCCAAATTCAGGATCTCAATTTGAACCTGAAGAACTGACTGAGTCCTGATAAACTTTTATTTTGTTTTGATTCAAGGTCAATAATTAGATGAAACGTATTCTTCAAACTGAATAAACTAGAATTTTCAAAAGAACACACAGAAAAGAAATCACTGAACTCACTACTATATTTCGATGTCCTCGTCGTCAGGAATAGAAGTGAGTCGCTCAAAAGGCTGATAACGACTCAGCCTATATATATATATATCACAATTTCTCTTTATTAAGGTTTAGTCCACAGGAAAACACGTTTAAGTCAAAGTTTCATCTATATTTGTAGACATCTTCAGGGTTGTTCAAAAAAGAAATTATTTAAAATAAAATGAAAAAATAGATATAAAGCATAGTAATTATTTTCTATATTAATATAGCCCTGAAGATGTCTGAAAAAAATAGAAGAACGTTGGTTTTAAGGTATTTTGTTGTGTGACATTGGACCAAACCTCGACAAAGGAATCTTGTGTGGGCCATATGTGGTCGAGATAAAAATACACTGAATTATACTTATATATCATAAGTTATGTTACCTTAAACACAGATATTCCACAGTATTTTATTTGCTATTTCTCGAAAGTTTGGTCAAGTATTAGATAACTCTCATACACTTTTAGCTAATGCAGATATACTTTTTCATATTTTGTTTAAATGTACGCAGCTTCGGCATTAACGACTTTTAAACTAAGCTGTTCCAGTCTCCTGACAGTCTTACCAACACCTGAACTGCACTGTCGTGTGTTTTAAAATTAGTATAGGTTGGCAGCAAATCTTCTTGGAGGCATATTCTCTTGAAATGTACCGTAGCTTCGGCATTAACGACTTTCAAACTAAGCTGTTCCAGTCTCCTGACACTCTTACAGGACTATTTTTTATATTTATAAACGTCTCCAGGACTACATTAATTTCATATTTTATTAGCATATAATGAAAAAAAAGTTGCATTATATGAACAAAAATTAATATAGTTGATATGTACGGTCATCTGTTTGATGAAATATTACATAATTTCCTGTTTTGGTTACTTATTAACTACACTGCTGCTTCTGATACATTATTACGATGTCTTTGAAACACATTTTGATATAACCAGGAATATTTAAAACTCATGAAAAGGAAAAAGAAAGAAAAAATCAAATGGAAAATTGCGGATGTTGTTTGACTAATAATGATTACTTAAGTTGTTATTATGTGATTCTATATTGTATGGATTTTTTTGTTTTCTGAATATGGATAATTTTAAACTTGAGGAAATAGAAGGACAATTGTTACTTTATAGGACTTATTAAACAGAAAATACTAGAACTATATAAATACTCGTATATAGAATGAAGTGTTTGGCCATGTGGATGTGGTTTTTGTCCCAAGCAGATTACATATACTCTCCTGATGACGAAGACTCATCGAAATATTGAAAGAGTTTTATTAGTTCTTTATTCTATGTAATTTGATGTGGTTTTCTTGTATACAGTTTCATTTTGTTAATGTAAACATATCTGTTTGGGTAGTTATATGATATATATATACATATCTGTTTGGTTTGAGACCAAATAAAATACCTTTTATTCAGTGGCATGGTATTTTATTATCTCTACCAAGTCTGTAGCAAAAACCACAGACTGAAGGACAAGCTCAAGAAAAGCGGTTCTTCCTACGTTTGTATTTATGTTTCATGGGAACAGCAGTTGAAACTATATCTTTAGGCATAACAAAAAGGCTGCTGTTACTGTATGAACTTGTGATAACCTTCCTTTGAAGGTTTTTAAGGTTGTCACAAAGATAAAGCAACTCAATGAAATAAAGCAATTTCATGTTTTGTTGAGCAGATTGATAAATTGTTCCACTTGTATAGAGAGGGGAGGAAATTCGTTAGAATGGTTCATTGGGGAATTGATTTCAACTTTTAAAGGAAGTAATCAGTTTTGTGTTCAACGAGGAATGGCATAGAAAGAACACGTTTAGTTTCAATTGTTCAAAGCTATTAGAAATACAATAAAAAATGATGATTTATTATTATTTAAAAGATAGAAAGAAAAGATTACTACATTTTTAGGTATTTGTAAGGGAGGCAAAGATTATTCTGAACTAGCTAAAGATTAGCTTATAATATATATATATATATAACACATTCAATAATATATCAACCGTTTGATAGAATAGATGTGTTATCTAATCGGGATTAAGTCAAATTTTCTAGGTTAAAAAATCAAACTTTCATTGCGATGTTTTGGTTTTATTTTAAAACCTTTTTCATAGGCAGAAGTAACATTTTTGTATTTGACAACAAATTGTCTTGGTCAAAAAATTCTTACTTCCGCCTATGAAAAAGTTTTGAAAATAAAACCGAAACATCGCCAATGAGAGTTTGATTTTTGAACCTAGAAAAATTTGACCGAATTCCGATTAGATAACACAGGTAATATATATATATATAACTTTAAATTACAGAAAGCACGACCCAGAAAAAAGAATAGAAAGAAACACTTACAGAAATCAATATTCTGAAATCGAAATCGAAATATTGAACTCTGTAAGTGTTCTTTTTATTCTTTTTTCTGGGTCGTGCTTTCTGTAATTTAAAGTTTTATAGTCCTTGTGGACCGTTTCTTATATTTAGTATATATATATATATATATATATATATATTAATATATTTAAACATAAAAATACATGTACCATATAATTAATGAGATGGTTCAAGGGGTAATACAAAATACAGTACTATGGCATCTGACTACTGTTATACTGATGGAGACAGAATGAATAGTGAAGGAGTGAGAGTGGAAGTTGAATGTAGGACAATATGTGATAAGGGATGACTCCGGAACTTTCTGCGTGATTGATAACAGACCGGAGTCTCTGCTTAGAATCAACTCTTTTCCAACTGTGTTTGAGATAAGAAAAGTTGGGGCTGTACAAAAGAAATGAGCAAAGAAAACATTTTCATCTTCTTTTAGACCATTCCTTAACAAAATTAAATGCATTAGTTTTGATGTAGAAATACAGCTCCAATTCAAACACAATTCAGTACTTTTTTGAGACACATTATCAAACTTTAAATGAAATCGTAAAATTGGATGTAAGTTAATTGACTCTAAATAATGTAGATCTTTTGTTTGATAAAAATATATATAATATACAATGTAATTCAAGAGTTATGCAATCAAAACGATCTGTTTATTGTTAGTACCCACACTTATTGATGTTCACCTTTGTATTATTCTAGTGTTCTTTAATATTTTGGCTAATTTGGTATTTCACACCTATTTTTTAGTTGCCAACAAGTTACATAACCACATTTAAGTTAAAACAATTTACAGTAATACAGGTGACAATTTAAAGAGTGATCCTATAACATACTTAATGTATAAAATTTAGACAACCGTCACAGTTGAAAATATCTGATACAAATACAGCTAAAAATTCAATATCAACTATCAACGTAAAACACGTTGAAATGTTTTGTTTTACCTTAGAAATAAAACGCATTTGCCTTGTTATCTAGCATACTAAGCAGATATCAAGGAAACTGCTGATAAAAACACTGACAGGGCATTATTTATATCAGTGTGGTAAAACTGTAAAAACAATCCCTATTCCAAGTGTGAACAGTCATGATTTTGGAAAAAAAAATATTTCACTACGTGTTTATGAATATTCAAGATTGTTTACATGATAAACTGATGAGTTACCAAAGTCAGTTGACCTCTTTTATAAATTATTGAAAATGTAATAATCAACAATTAGTAAACTGAAAACAACTACATGGTTAAGATTTACCTTTTTAATCGTGTGTTTAATTTCTTGTCAAGTGAAAACGTCAACACCAGCTCACAAGAGATATAGCTCACTTGGGGTCTGAAATTTGAGCACGTCGATGACAAGCGCTGTTGTCATCGACTATTGTTCCTGTTGTTGTTCCTACAACAGCATTCCTGCTGTTGTTGTTCCAACTCCCCACCAACTACCAATTTTGGTATCTTGTGCTTCTGCATCTTCAGTGAGAATGTCATCTCTTAAATGCAGGCGTTTTTTGTTTTATTTAAAATATTTTTTTTTTCATAATCAAAAAGGTACTGAATATTAAAAACATATTTTATGTTTTTATTATTACTTGTGCATGTTACCGTATGTCTAGAGTTAATTTCATAATGTGCATTTGTTCCTTATGTTTTTTAGTTGCTCCAGCCATTCAATGCACCGTCACTTTCTTAGATAAAGAAGTTGTAGTCTTTTCTATGCATTAGTATGAGTATGTTGCACAAATCCAGAGGTTTAATGTATTGTTTTGCAATATTTTTCCCTTTTAATATTGAGATCTTTACCTAGTTGTTATTTCTAACAAATATTTTACCAAAAGTCCGGCTTCATTGTGTATGATAAGAGTTTACATGACATTTAGATTATTGAATTCAACATTATTCTTTATTCTTTACAAAGATGTTATACTTGCCTACTCATAACAATATGAGAGTACTTCCTCAGTTCTTTGTCAACTTCTCTAAATTCTTTTGTCACGATGGATCTAGATCTAGGTCATTATTGTTGAATATCTGCTACTGATCTAGCAGGACTGGGTTAACATTAACAATATCTTAATTTTTTAGTTTTAAAATTAAGTAGTATCGTATTCTACTATTCTTATTTTTAGAGACAAAATTTTCCGTCAACAGTTTGATAATTTAATCTAATTCCTGTTATTTTTAGGTTTGTACAGCTTACCTCCATAATGCCGATTTAACTTCCCCTGATTTGTGCAAACACAAGTTCATCCTCATGTTCTTGAATCTCTCATAAATGCAAGTAAGAAGACTTTCTTGGTCAAGGGATTGACCTAGTTCATTCAAAAATCCCTTTCTGAGGTTAAAGGTATCGCTACAAAAAAAATGTTGACCTTTTCTAACGTTACAGAGTTTCAAATTTTAGAAGAGACTGCTCAACTGACTGAGAAAGGGATATTATCGTCACTTGATTTGATATGATATTTCAAACAATTGGACTCTACAAGAAATAATTAGAACTTTGAATATTTATATGACAATTTAAAACCAGATAATCAAGATATAAATCATAACTCGGTACTGCAGATTCAGTTTAAGAGAGAAGTAAACAACAAAGACATAAACCCAGATCTATCACGCTAAAAGAATTAAAAAAGTAGACAAAGGACTGAGAGAATATAAAATTTATCCTCGCATTTTGATAAGAAAACGGCGCAAGTTTTATTCCTTTGTGATTATTGTTAAATCAGAATACAAGATAAAACTGAGCTAACTGGCTAAAAAGCAGTTGAGGACTGTTTGATTTCACAAAGTAAAAATTGTGGTTCAAACCAACTAACCAAAACTAGTAACTACATAGAACACAGAACTGGGCAAAACAACTACTATAATTTACAGGCAACTGTCCATTACATCGAGAGAAAATTATCCAAGAAATTTATCTATTCAAGAATATTAAATTACGTTCAAAAACCTGTTAATCCCTTTGCTATTTTTCAGAAAGACTGTAGTAAGTACAGAGCGCACCAATTCTGAACACTATACTAGACTCGCTCGTCAATGTAAAGGGTATACCGCTTTAACTCATGAAAATTGTTGATTGCCCTGCAGAATTCAAGAATACCATTGTATAATTTATAATTACAAAAGTTAGTAATTGAATAAAATGTAACTGTAATTTTTTTATAATCAGCATTATAAACACTCTAAATGTTTATCATCCTATTTTATTGCCACTTCAAAGACCTTTATAAGGTAGTAGAAAAAAGTCAACTTACTCGTTAATTTCTAAATCAATCATTGATGTTACAAGAGCGTATCGGCTTTTATTTGAATGGAATGCATAGCGACAGAGTGGCTCTATTGAGTCTCTCTAACGTCACTAATTGAGTGAGTCTGTCCACATGCAAGGGTCCTACACGGGATAGCATTCAGCCTGCCAAACACCAGCAAACGCACGACCTTAATGGCATCACCGCCACACTGCTCTTAGTGGCTGTCTCTCCCTCTGGAGTAGCCAACGCTGGGGCTCAACCAACCAATATATAGAGCTCCAACTTCATTTCAATCAAAAATGTATATATATATAATATAATATATATATATATATATATATTTCTAAAAATGTTTGGAGAGTTTCTCTAATGTCTTACAGGCTCTTCTGAGTTGCTTGGGGAATAAAAATATCAACTGACCCAAACTTTTCCTTTCATAAATACACATTCTGACACTATTTATATCTAACACTATTTAATAACTAACTAAATATTATTTTCAATAAAACAACGACATGTTTCGGTCTCGTAGGCAATCATCAGGCTTACGACTTTACTAAGTTAAGCTTTCTTAACTTAGGTGATATTTACTAAGTTAAAAATATCACATTCAGTTGTAAAGGTATTAATATCATTAGGATATTTTATTTATTTTATTATTTTTATTCTTATTATTTGAGGATGACTATAGCACTGCGTCTTAAAAAAAAACTATTGTACTTCCCCTCTTCTGTACTAAAGTTCCCCAGCAGTTAGCTTCAACGCCTCCAAGAAGCTCAGCACTTTTACTGGTTTCAGCGGTAAAAGTTTTTCTATGGTTTATTGAGTGTCCCAAAGCACCTGCCTCTCTGCAGCAAAGTTGCCTTATAAGTTATCAGCAGGTCCAACGGTGTTTCTTATCATTAGGATAAGGATTATAACTGAAAGAGAAGTATATGAAAAACTGATTTGATAGTTTGAGGAGTTCAACAGTCTGAAACACCCAATACCGCAAACATGATTAGGGAGTTTGAGAGAGATTTGTGAGGTTTTCACAAAAAACTCTAGTGAGACCGATAGAGGACTTCATTAAAGATAGCCAAAATAGGAAACGAAGGAATTCCTCGTACACTAACTATCATGCTACTAATGTAATTTGAATTTACATTCAAATTGCATACTACATATAAGGGTAACATTCATCTCCATTTAAACATAATCTAAACATGTTTATCAAAATCCAAAAATTTCAAAGTATCTTTATCCTTGAAAATAGTTCACATTTTTTTTTAATATCTAGTAAGTTGATTCCAACAAAAAAAAAATATTAAAGTTTCCCTCTTTCAATGAAAAAGTATTTCACACTTTTACGAAAATACACTCATTTTAGATGTATGTTCATTGCAATATTTTAATATTCTATATTCAGTTTATTTTACTTTAGAAAAATACTTGTACTACATTTCATTATTATTCGTCAAACGAAGTGACCGAAATTATCTTTTAGTTTCAATCATAAGTTGAAATTCGAAGTGTTTTGCAAAACTGGGATATATGTTTTACCTCCCACTTGCTTTTCAAAAATAAAAGTTATATGAAAGCTATGGCTTAATTAGAAAGATCAAATGAAAAAAGGGTCTTTTCATATCGTAAATTTTTTTTCATAACAGTTAAATGTAATATTTTTTAAATTAATACAAGCTGTATCTATTTATTAAAAACTTTGGCGCTTTCCAATAAGTTGAGAAATCATACTGTAATTGGGTTTCATGCTATAGATATCAAAAGTAGTTTGTATTTGAATACATGCATATTGTTAGTGCCACAGAGGTTAGTAAATATGATATTACCAGTATTATCAACCGTCATACCTCGTCAATGGGACTAATGTAACCTTCCAAAATCACGGATATAAATACTTATTTTAACCCAATTGTGCCAATATATATCCCTAAATTGCCAACCTAACAGTTATATTTCATTTTCGATGGGAAAGGTAATTGAAATGTTTGTTTAGATGAATGAATGGTGAACGCTTTTGATAACCACTTGCTCAGGTTGGACGAGTGGTTTGCGAAACCAGTTGTGGTGAACATGAAGCACATGTTGTATGTGAAGCACACTCTGAGAATGGCATGGCTGAGGACTATACGTCTGCCAAGAACGAGGACGTCAGAGCAGCAGCAGCAGGCACACCGGCTTCTATCTCACTCCCTACCATTCCTGGTGAGCGTGAGGGCAAAAGACAGACATATCGGGAGTAGACTTTTAATAAGCATTAACTAACAAATCAAAGTCTATGCTTCGACATTGACATGACGCACGTGTTAGTTATTAATAAATGTTAATTATTACATAGCTCACTAATAACCGACAGAAATCATTAGTATTATTTAATTTACTATTTAGAAAACAATCCACAAAAAACAATAAACGTTTCAGAGTAAACTATAAGTACACAATAAATAGAAAAACACACTTCAGTCTCTAAGTTTCGGTTTAACCACCATCAGGAGAGAAAAGATAGGGACACCAAGCGCACTTGGAGAGAGTGCGGCGAATTCTCTCCTGATGACGGGAAAACCAAAAATTAGAGAATGTAAGTGTGTTTTTCTATTTACTCTGTACCTATAATTTACTCTGAAACGTTAATTTACTATTTGATACATTTAGCAAATGATGCTAATAATAAAATCAGACTTTGTGATTTTAAGAAAAACCGTATATTTTATAATAAGAAACCGTAACTACATGTTCAATTACAGTACTCATTTAAAGATATTTTCAGAGAAGTCACTAATTGTAATGGAAAAGATAATGAACTCCATCTGACGATGACATTAATGTCATTAATGAGGTAGATTATGATAATTATTAATTATTATTATGAAGTAGAGTTTAAGGAGCATATATTTTAATTATTACTTGACACCGATAATAAAAACATGTTGAAAATATTATGAATAACTATTGGTTTCATTTTAAGTTTTTTTATAGTTAATTTTATTTTAAATAATGAAAAAGGTAATCTAATTGTTTTCTATGAATATCTTCAAATATTAATTATTGTTAGGAAGTAGACTACATCTAGAACGTTAATAACTTTAAATTGTGACAAAGTAAGATTTAGTTAAATGATCCGACAAGTTACTAAATGCAGTAAAATTCATGTAATTTTTACTGATCAGTACCTACATAAATAAATGCCTTCCTAAATAAACGATTTCAAGTTTTTCATAATTTAAGAAATGATCATTTAATTATTTTTTATTGACTTGATAATAGGTTTACATTGTAGTTTAAGTTTGTGTGCCACTCCAAACTTTTTATAGTAAGTGAAGTAAATTACTGGACCGTCAAATAATCTTGTCGATGCATTGTGCTGAGAAGTAGGTATTGATTATGAAAATCGTTTATGTATTCAAGGTATTGAATGGACCGTCATAATGAATAACACGATATAGTTGTGAATAAAAAAAAACAGTCATTTATTTATTGCTTCCTAAAGGGCGTCTATACAACACTTTTTTAATCAGAAGTTGTTATAATTGAACACATTCCACTTTTTTTTTATTTTTTTATAAGTGCATTTAAAATTATTATCAAATTGCTCTTATTGTATAATTTAAATAACCACCTTATTCCAGTCTACCATAGCTAATCAAAGTCTAAATTTAAACGAAACAATATATACATTTTAATACAATTAATTCGTCTGTACTTAATTTTAATAAAATATTATAAAAAAGAAACTATCATTGAGATTTATCTCCTCTGCCGCGCCAGTTTGAAAAAAATATTCAATATTTTATGGTTCTGTCTATTCAGTAGAAAAATGTTTTATTGCACAATTGGTAGCTCTATCCTCTTCCAGTCTATCTTCCTTTTATTTTATCAGTCCATCTCTTTCTGGCACGTATTTGTATATTGCAAATAGATGATTTATGATGCATTACTATCCCTTGGTTTTGGCGTCACATAAGCTAGCACATAGAAAAGCTTTCATCATCGTTTCGATTGCACTAGACGCGATTATTGGCAAGCCTGTCTAACTTCCATCTTACATAGCCCCCCACTTATGAATAGTCACAGTTCTGCTGTAAGCTGCCAGTTACTTGCCACACTAATCTGGACGGTATTCCATTCAATGAATGCTCAGAGTCCGAAACCTTAAGAAATCCTTCACTGTCAGCACCTTCACTACATTAACAGCTTCTAAAAAAGCTATTATTTTAGTACAACATGCAAAAAATATTCATTGTTTTAATTTAACGATTTAGATTTTATTTCTATTTATAATTATTATTTGTAAACAATTTTTTTAAAAATATTTTTTTATTACTAGTGATGAAATTTACTATTTTGCAATTTTACTTACTCATTAAAAGAATTTCGTTTTTATCCTCATTTTTCCTCATCTAGTGCCACTTTTTGAATATATGATTATTCCCTCCTTTCTTTTTTTCCTTTAATTTTTTTATTTAAGACTTTTTTATTTTTAATGTTTCATGTTTGTAAGGTTGGCAGCACTAAGTGTCACTTTAAACGTTATTCAAAATCTTTTTCGTTTTCCAAATTGTGTTTTTTATTTTCCTCTTTTCTCTTGAAGACGATGTCTAGCCAAAATATAGAAAACTGAAGGAGTTTGTTTTCTTAGGAATACATTTAGTTGTATGTAGGACCATACATTTTATGTAGTTAATTGTATTTAATTGTATGTTTAATTGTATACATTTAATTATAACGTAGATTGCACTACATTAGAATTTAATTGTATGTCTGTCTGGACAGTCTATTTCAATTCGAAGTGTTAAATGTACGTTATAAGCCTCCGTTACTCCTTGCCTGGCATTTGCTTTAAATCCTCAGCTATTTATTATACAATTTGTAAATAAATAAATGACTAAATCACCTTTTAAAAAAAAGATATTGTTTTTAACCGACTCTGTATCTAACCTCTTCCCTAACTTAACAACATAAACCGACTTAAAGATGATTTGTTTATCTCTGATGTTTCGTTTCTAATGTCATATTTTCCTTATGACATCTTATTGTTTAATATTTTAATTTCTACTTTACACTTATTTGCTTTATGGTTTAGTCATTTCCTTTTTTTATCCCCATTTTTACTATTTGTTTTTTCCTTTTGATTTTTTTTAATTATATATTTTAAATTTCTGTTTTTGTTGATTTTCTTTACATTTTTCATTACATAATTTTTTTTAATTTTTATCTTATAAGACACCATGCCTACTCAAATTGTCAAATATTTTTAAATCATCTTTCCAAATGTGCCACCCATATTGAGATTTATCACTTCCTGCTTCCAGGTGCAATATTCCTCCCAACGAAAGTACTTCTGACGCCAACATATACCTCTTTTCACTGAGACATTGCTATTTTTCAGTATTTTGTTTTTGATATTTCAAAAGTTAATTAACTTGAAGGTGATTTTCAAGGAAAATGACCTGACAAATGATGTCATGTTGAAAGAAATTGTTATTAACCACTTTAACAGTCAGGCGAAAAAGTTATCTGACAATGGGATCTAACAATGTTTAGTCAGCAATAACTATGTTGAAGAGTGAAAAAAATGTTCATACTTTAGTTTTTGATACAGTTTTGTCATAAATAAAGTTTTCATTTACTCAATTACGAAAGGATTCGAACTTAACAAATAACCCTCGTATACAACAAACTGGAAAATGGTCCAGAAGGACAGTATTTTAAATTACATAGTAAAGCACTAAGAGGAAATCACAACAAGAATGAACTACATAATTCTTTTCAATATGTTGACATCATTACTATAAGAGAGACATACGTTTGTGTACGTACGTTTAGCAACCACGCAAGGAGGGTTACAGAAAAAACATTGAGATAAAGTGAAGGAGACGAAAAGAAAACAAAACAGAGCTAAAGTAATAAAACAAATAATGGTAATAACTTTTAATAACAGTACCGAATATGACTAAACACTGAGTGGTCTAATGGTCGAGCTGTTTGTTAATCTGCAACTAGCAACCAACTTTACCCTTCTTCTCCAGAAGACGATGTATGTCAAAATATTAATGTGAGTCAGATCTTTCACTATTTGCTTCTCTCTAAGTATTTTACAATGTCATAATATATATTATATATATATATATATATATATATATATATATAAAACTATAGTTTATCGGGACTCGGTCAGTTCTTCAGGTTCAAATTAAACTCTCATTGCCAACGTTTCGGTCTTTATTTAAAACCTTCTTCATAGGCAGAAGTATAAAACAGTTCAATGTCACGTGTTCATTCAGACTACAGTTGTTGTTAAAATCCACATACTATTTTTCTTTGTAAAATAATTTGTTCTATTATGAGAAGAGACACTTCTTAAACTTGCATGGAATTATGGCATTAACAAAACTTATTATAATATTTACAAATATAATAAGTAATTAATTATTTTACGGCTGAGAAATTTGATTAAAGTTGATCAAAATCTATGTAGTAGTATGGAGAAAAAAAATATCACAGATACAGAAAATACGAAATTTTATACCATTTAGATGAAAGTCGTGTCAACTTTCTTCTTCGAGTTGGCAAATGTGGCCAAACGATGTAATAAAGTAATGCACAAGGTTTTCATTTCTATTTACATCATAACATTTATATATTTATTTATCACGTAAATAATCTTCTTCATGATAATATACTTTACCGCTTTCCCTTTTTCTCACACACACATATATACCATACAAATTGCTAATAACAATTCCACACTATAAATAACAGTCAAATCAATATACCAGTCAATCTTTAAAGAGAACAAGTGTAGCAATTTCTCTTACAATAATTCCTAAGAAACTAGTATAAGCCATATTACGAAGTGACAGGAAAAGGTGAAGGACCCATGCTGTTAGTTTATCCCATTTTTGCGAATGTCAATCTGTCGTTATTCAAGAAGAATGATCTGACTGCATCGTTCATTATTCAAATAAGGAAAAGCAATTTCAGTTAAGTTCCGATTTATTCTACTTACAATTTAGATTGTATATTGTTGTACAAGTGTTCAATGCGACCAACAGCAGGACATGGGGAAACGAAAACGAGATTAGAGACCCCTTTCAAACATTTATTAGGGCAGCACGGTTCTCTGGATTAATATCCCACTTCTGCCTACATTCATGAAAACTGACCTAAATAAACAACAATTACTTAGTATCTTTTACTTGACTCAGTATATTAATCGTATTATTTGTAAATAAACGCTTATTATTATTTTAATATAGTAACTTTAATGTAAGAAAGTGTATTTAAACACTGATTTAAAACTGGTCATCTCTATATATAAAGTTTGTGAGTTTGTTTGTTCACCCATTTTCCGTGGAGATAGAAACCTGAAATTAAGTATATATTATTTACTAACTGAATAATGTCAAATAAAGGAAAATGATCACTATATTGCCAAAATTGGAGCCAGGGTAGCAAGTGTCTTGCGTGCTCGCCGATGAGAGTAGTGCAAATGTATTATATATGAATGTAACAAAAAAATTTTTTTTAATTTAATATTTGCGAAATATAAACACTGGTAATAAAGTAAAGGCATGGAGCCTGAGTAGCCCAGAGGCTTGCGTGCTCTCTGATGACAGTAGTGCAAATGTATTATAAATAAATGTAACAAATATATAATAAACTACTACATTAGAGGTTAAAAATTAATAATTTTAGAAAGAAACTTGAACACAACTGTCAGATAAAATGCGAATGCTCTAAGATAATATTATAAAGATACATTCCTTTCATAAATGTTATTTTATGTTAGGTAAATAAATTAAATATTGCAATTTACAAGTTTTGTTTGCGTTAAATATATTTCATTGTGTGTGTAACTTGAATTGATGTTTTATTTATTTTTATGATCAAATAAATGATTTTTTCAGTTTTAAATGTTTTTATTTCGCTAAATATACTTACTGTGTATATATCTTGAATCATGTTAAGAATACTTGAGTCATATAAGAATCTGTTTTCGTGCCTTAATAACAAGAAAGAACAATTAAAATTATCCCTCTCAATCATATTCAGTGAATTTATTTTAATAACTATTGTTATAATTTCTGTGTGACACAAAGGGTCATGGGTAGTCTAGTACTTTATATAATTCGTGCATATATTCATTGTTACTTATTTATTACTATTAATTATTTCTTATACTTTTTCTTTTTAGATATATAGAATATATTTTTTGTGTGGGATTCAGGGTCTTCTAGAAAGCTACTCCCACGAAACTAATTTCTCAAGGAAATTTGTAAATTTAGCTTAGCTCAAGTGTATTTAGAGTTGAGATCTTTAATTGGTATGTTACATCGTACAGCGTCAGAACGAAAGGCTTGAAGTCAACTCTAGTCAAGGATTGGAGTGAGAATCGAACTCGTGACCTACCAGTCCAGACGTGAACTACGTCTGACATCGTACAGGGTCGGAACGAAAGGCTTGAGTCCACTCTAGTCAAGGATTGCAGTGAGAATCGAACTCGTGACCTACCAGTCCAGACGTGAACTACGTCTGACATCGTACAGGGTCGGAACGAAAGGCTTGAGTCCACTCTAGTCAAGGATTGCAGTGAGAATCGAACTCGTGACCTACCAGTCCAGACGTGAACTACGTCTGACATCGTACATGGTCGGAACGAAAGGCTTGAGTCCACTCTAGTCAAGGATTGGAGTGAGAATCGAACTCGTGACCTACCAGTCCAGACGTGAACTACGTCTGACATCGTACAGGGTCGGAACGAAAGGCTTGAGTCCACTCTAGTCAAGGATTGCAGTGAGAATCGAACTCGTGACCTACCAGTCCAGACGTGAACTACGTCTGACATCGTACAGGGTCGGAACGAAAGGCTTGAGTCCACTCTAGTCAAGGATTGCAGTGAGAATCGAACTCGTGACCTACCAGACGTGAACTACGTCTGACATCGTACAGGGTCGGAACGAAAGGCTTGAGTCTACTCTAGTCAAGTATTGCAGTGAGAATCGAGCCCGTAACCTACCAGTCCAGTCTATTTATTTATTATAAAGAAAATGTTTTATACTTAACATCCCTTGACAATTGTTCTACATTATCAACAACAGGTTTTTTCCCTTTTATTTAAAGCATCTGAACGTCTAATGAAGTTGAAATGCTAAAAAAAATCTGAGTGATTTGCGATCGACTTCCATTAACTAAAATTATTATTAAACTCATTGATAATTAATAGGTTATATGAGTTTTTTAATGTAAATTTGAAAGAAATTAGTCAACGATAACTAATAAGAAAGATAAATAGGTAACTAATAAGATAACATTAATAGAAATATATTTATAATCAAATGGAAGAATAGAGATGTAATCTAATGCGCCATGGATTATGTACACCATATTTTATTTAATTTTCTGTCAGTAAAAGTAAATAAGCCAACACTACAGGCAGTACATAACCATTGTATGGTAACTTTAGTTGACCTCAGATAATAAACAAAAACCATGTTGAGGATGAAGTTCTTCGATCACAGTTATTAGTCATACCTTTAGTGCTGTACTAGGGACAGATATCGTATCTCATTTGTTATTTCGCACCCTATTTAGGGATGCGAACCTCATAAACGTCGCTCAAGCTCGTGAGAGCAGTGATATTTATTGAATGCGGTACGAACAGTTTTACGTCCTCTTGAATTGATCATGTGTCCAAGTTTCTATCCAAATGGGAAAGATTTCACCTCCAATCTTCAGTATTTAATACCATTCTCTGCCTCTTAATTCTTAACCCCTAGGATACACTTATAGGAAAACAACCTTTCTCTGTTTATGTTCCTCTGTTGACTAGAAGATCAATTAAAACTAGATCTTGACATGTCACGATTTATTTTTTTTCAAATTTTGTATGCAAATCCTCCTACCTAATCATATGAAGGAATCATCAAACAAATATCAAAAAATATATTTTAATGATCGTAACTGTAATAATCTGTGTCTTGTCCAATTTGATTGGTCTTCCCATAACCACTATGCTTTACTTATCATAAAGTATATTGTAAAAAATTATATATATACTAACTCCTAATCCTCGACTGAAAAGAGTCACAAGACTGATGTAAGAGAGTATCAGATTTCCACCGAAAGCATGATCCTCAACGTGTCCGCTTTTATCATGTTGGTATACGTCCATTTTGACATGTCGATACAGTCCTGTAGCATAGTCAAAAGACACTGAATGACAACAGCTTTCTCCGACTTGATTGGGGAGAAGGCGGTAATGATGTCATCTGCCTTTAGTTTGTTAACAACCACTACAAGAACTCTCCTTAGAGTCCCAAAATGTAAATGACTTTCCTCTTCCAGCATGATAATTTCCACATCAAACAAGTGTTCTGAATAAATCATCTGGCGTTTCATTATTTTTGCATTTTAATAAAAAGTTGGTTTCCTTTATATTATATCATTTCAATCAAAAATTTATTAAAATAAATTCTTTCTTTTATTCATATTTTCAAATATCAACTGTCTGAGCAATTAGTGAAACTTGTAAAATTTGACTTTTCATTGAAGTAGAAATTGACTGATCTTGATAGTATCAGATTTTCTATTGACTTCAAAGCTTAATTGTTACAGCCAAAGTCAGACAAATAGGACGTCACCTTAAAGGTATAGATCAGTGAAATTTATTATCCTCACAAGCTTTCAGGTTTTATCATAAGCCAATTTTCCCCCATTTTATTGAAAAGAAAATATTCTCATTTGTTTAAAAAATCTAAGGATTTTTTTCAGTTATTGCATTATTAGCTTCCAAGTTAATGTCAAAATTCTAGATTTATAGTTTTGAAGGAAAAAAAGTTATCTAGAAACATATTTTGGCGAAAAAATTAACTATACCATCATGCATAACTGCTCTGAAACGAAATGGTTCATCTATACTATGAGTCCCATTTTTTGAAAAATATAAATTTGATCCATCAAAGTTGTGGACTTTAGTGTCCCCACAAACTTTTAGATGAACACACACACGCACGTACATCACCATCATAATCATCATCATCAGCATCATAATCGTCATCATCGCCGTCGTCATCATCAAAAACGTCATAAAAAGCCTTTGAAGGCCTCAAAACATGCAAATCTCTCAAAAACCTGGAGATCGGTTTTTTTGTTCTCACTATACTTTACTTATAGTTAAGTAAAACTTAATTAGTTTATTGTAGTGCATTTTTTCTTTACCTAAGTGTTATTTGGCAACATTATCTGTACAAAGAAGGAAACAAGTAAAGAAAAGAAAATCTCAAAGTTTTTGGCATTATATAGATATACATACTGTCTTCTAAATACGGAAGAATCCATTTTAACAAGAATTTACAAAAACGAGAATATATATAAAATGATAATTAGTCAGATTACTATTTAAAACAGGAGATCAGAACAGAAAAAGAAGATGCAGGAGTGACACAGTCAGACTGGGAGTTAGAAACCAAGTTAGTTTTGTATACATATATAAATACAAAATATATGTAAACATATTATTTCATTAAAGTAAGCCACAGTCTCGGCATTCATGATCTGACTGAGATCTTCGATGTTACAAACCAATTTCCTTCTATCATGACATGTGAAAGATCGCACGCAAGAGGAACTTAGATAACTCTTTTACTTTATTTATTGGGTCTTTTTGTATTGTTCCTTTTTGTTTTTCATTATAACCTTTCTTATTACATTATTCAATCTATTATCTTATAGCCTTCTAAATTTTCCACTTTTGATTTTAAGTCCTTATTTAACCATTCTTATATCATTAAAGCCTGATTTATTTTTATGCTATTCGCCTGTATTCTTTATTCAAACTTCTCCTGTTGTCTAATTGTTTGTTATTAATCCTTGGTTTTATTATCAGGGATTTAAAAGTAACCAAACAACAGAGTCTTCAGAAATTTTAAAATTATTTTCAGGAACTTACATAATTGTTTACAGTAAAGGCGGAGTGAGTAGTGAAATTAGTTAAAAGCAAACATGTTAACTTACAGACAAGTGTCTATATATATGGTTTATATTAACTTATTTACATTTCTTCGAATCCATTAAGACGATAAATTTTATCTGAATGTATTTTAAATTAGGAGTTTATAACTTCAAATGATGTTCAGTCTAATGTCTTATATTCCCTGGAATTGGTCAGAGTAGATCAAGTCATGTCGAAAATTTTAATGTTTTGTGTAATTTCTTATTTAATTATGATGAGAAAATCAAATTCAAAAGTAAAAAAAATGGTAAATTGCAGTATTTTGTTTTAGAAAGTTGGGAAAACTACGTTTACTTAAGTAAGTAAGTTGGAATGTTTTTCAAGAAAATAGATGAAAGCAATAAAAAACAAGGTATTTTAAGAAACATTCCAAACTCCTTGAAGGAGAGAAGCTGTAGGTTCACCTCCCTGCCATTATGAGGGTGAGATGGCAGCTACTGTAGAAGCTACTAAAAACTTGATAAAAGTACAGCACTCTTTTAAAGGTTGTTTTCCTGGTTAGCTGTCAACCCATGGTCGTAACTCTCACTTACAACTCACAGACAGACTAGCAGAGGAAAATAGATGGACAACGGAAAATAGCATACTTGGAGATATCCGAGTGGGTCAGTTTCCTCTAGAAAGTTTTCAGTCATGTTGGAAAAGAGAGTATGTAAAAGGCAAATAAACTGGTTAAACATGGTTTAACAGTACAGCAATCAACAATCCTTTAAATTTTCAAAAGCAAATATCCAAACTTTGATGAAATCTAAAATTGATTCACATTTCGTCCTGTCATGTATTGGCAAGTCGTGGTTCCGTTTGAGTTCTAAACCACGACTTACCAAGAATAATTAGCGTGGTGCTGTTCAAAACGAAGCCAGACTACGCAAGATCCACTTACGTACACAAGGTCGGGGTTTCTACAGGACCAAAACACCCACTTTACGTGTTTGAGAGATTAGCGCAGGTCACTTACCCGATTGGCCTGGAATGCACACCACAGAGCAGTCCTAACAGACACAGAATCATCTATACTGGTAACGCGTCGCCTATTGGCAGAAATCCCAAAGGCAGTCGGTGTTGGATAAAAAGTAAAAAATAATGAAACATGCATAAAGATATGCTACTCCCGAATTATATATATAATGAACTCCTGACATCGCGAATATTGTCAAGCTTTATAATTTTATTTCCTATGTATAAACGTCTATTACTCTAGCACATAGTTTTTGAAACTTTTTTCGACGTGGAACCCTTTTTGCTTCAGTAACCTTCCCAAGAACCCCAGATTCTAATTATTTTATACAACCATAATATAAATATTTTCATATGCTTTTATAAATAGTATATATGTTTAAAAATAATTAAAAAGTAATATTACTGCAATGTGTAATTTTCGAAGAAAAATTCAAAAATAAAAGATTTAAATTTTCATATTTTCCACAAGTAAATGATACGTGAAATTATTAGCAACTTTAACACAAAGTTTATTTTGTAATCACTCTTTGTTTTATAGTTGAAAGTTTGATTTTCAAGTCAGACCGAGCATTAAGTCTACTTTGATATTTAGTTTTTATGGCAGTATAAAAGGAAAAACCAGTTTTACATAATTAGGTAGTGGGAAGTGGCTGTAATGTGTGAAGTGCTATTTTTACAATAGAAAGAAATTCGGGAATCAGATAGCTCCAAAAAGTGACTAGTGATTCATCCTAAATATGAATAAAATTTTGGTCAGTTCTATTTATGTGTATAAGTATTATTCGGTTTCATGATTCACAAGAAACACAGAATAAATCCATACCCACTAAAGAAAAAAAGTTAGAAACATTTTTCTCTAAATGTTTTTCGCGGAACCCCAGACAGTCCGTTAAGGAACCCCTGGGTTCCACGCAACCCACTTTGGGAATCTGTGCTCTAACAAGATGCACTCACATACTCTTGAAAACGGAGATGATTATCAACCGAAGTATACAAATACAAAGAGGATAGTTTAAAGTGTTATGTTCAACAATTTAAAAAGTTGCACATGATGTACATTTAAATAACAAACTCAAAACTATGCAATAAACAAAAAATATAAAAGACTTCAAAAACAAATACCTTCTGTCTCTCTATCTTCTTAAGCCATTCGACGTCTGTGGCGTCAGAGATGCCTCCATGGACGACGAGCACCTTGTTGTTAATAATGGTTCCCAGCGGAAGCCAGCGGTAGACCATTTCAATTAGCTTCAGTAGTCTTTCTGCGTTGTGCTGCAACGAGAAAGTGTATATGCTTTTCAAAACAAGTAGAGAAACTTATGAGAGATTTAAAAAGAAAAACAATATATCAGTCAGTATGGAAGGTAAAATTTCAAGAAGAAGTTTATAGTATAATTTTTAAATGAAAATTTTGAATAAAATTTAAAATCTCTTACAAAGAGTTCAATAGTTCAAATAGTTCAAAGAGTAACTTGTGAATTTGAACAGAACTATAACGAAAAAAATATTAATTTATGATGTGTATGACAACAGGGCCAGGAAAATTCTAGTTCAAAAATCATTACAATTTAGTATTTTTCAATGCAATGCAATAAGTAAAAATAAAGCAAATTTAAGGTTTAGCAGTGTGAAAATAACCTAGTACTTCAAGAGATCTTAAGGTCACTATGTGTGTTCTCCTATATGTGTATTAGGAGCTATTAAACCTAATGTAATAATAAATGTTTTACAAACGCGTTTCAAAAATGCAGTCTCCTTCTTTAGGTTAATTGAATATTAGAGTTATAAAAGGTGAAGACATTTTCATATCATTCATCAAGTGATGTACTTGCTACCGAAGTGAAGGAGAAGCAGTAAGCTCTCTTCTTTCTCAATTGTTCCTTGCAATTAGATTTAAACTTAGGAACAACGCTACTTATCTGAAACGTACCGTTTCTTTTAAAAATCTATTCGTAGAAAGTTTTTCCATGACTTTTCCCTAGTTTTAACCAATATCTTATATCTGATTTTGAATGTACACATTTATGGTTTCCATTATGCTTATAAAAAAAAATTACAAAGAATATGTAGTAAGTTTGAGTATTTAATCGACTCACTAATTATATACTCAGAGAAAGAAGGCAGAGTGGAGGGAGGGAAAGAGAGAGAGAGAGAGAGAGAGAGAGAAAGTGAGAGAGAGAAATAGAAAGAAAGAGAAGATAGAGAAAGAGAGAAACGGAGGAGGGGTGTGTGGAGAGTAAAGAGAGGTGAAAGGAGACGATGCAAAAAAAGAGAGAATGAGAAAGAGGAGGAACGAAAGAGGTAATTGATTGGAAGGTGAGGATTGGTAAATGAGGATATGATGAGTTGGAGTAAGGGAATGATGGATAGAAGGTGGCAGAAAGAGAGATATCATTCCAAACATTTAATTAAAACGTAAATCCTCTGTCCTATATATACTAACACAGAAACATATTTTTAATCATCATAAAAGACTGAAAATGAACCGATGATACAAACAACTGAAAATATGTTGTTAAAAAAATAAATCAAGACAGCCACTGCCAGCCCGTGCACGCTGTATCGAAATTGTCAATATAACCTGGGCCTATATAATAGACTGCAATTCACCATGTTGCCGAATTAAACAACTTTGAATCCCTTTGAATGGGAAATTATTAGCGATCTCTTACACCTACTATTATGTGTACCAAACAAAATCATTAATCAAAATCTCAAGGTTTTCTAACATCTTTGAATGGAATACAACAAACCAAAGCAATCATGCTTAGTGCCTTTAAAACACCGAAGAACTTAAATAGAATATTAATATGGAACATTCTTGCATTGAATTGAGACGCCTTAGTACAATAATGTTAAAGTGCTACAAATATGTATCAACCATTTGCTATCAATCCAGTACTTACATTAAAAGACTTAAGTTAGAAATATTTCTAAATGTAAATATAGTCATGCTTTACATATTCGCTGATCAACTGATGTAAATGTAAAAATAGTATATAAGTTCTAAAGATCGACTCCAGTGCACAATCGAAAAACTATTACAATAAATATGAAATAATATTTCAGTAGAAAAATATTTTTGGTTGATGTGTGGGCTATTGGTTTGTGAACTTTCATTAAGTATCTACAACTTCGGGTCCAAAACACAGTAGTTTCATGTACAAGAAAGAAAATTGAATACATCATGTTGATCAGCGAGGATGTAAAGCATGACTATATTAGCTGAACCTGATTAAATAAACTCGAACAGGTATAACTTAGAGCCCTGGAAGGATTCAACAATGAATGACTCTGACTCGTGACTTGAATGGGGGCTAAGAATCAAATGAGAAGAGCATTGCAGCCTTTTCACTACAGAAAAGCACTAAAACCATCAATGAGAGGGGTTTGAAAAGCAATCTCGCTAAAATATACAGACCTACATATTTCATTTACACTCAGGTAAAAATATGGAAAAAATATTTTTCACATATTTTCAATAATTTAAGCTGTCAATCGATATGAAATAATGAATCTTTGCTTCAATGTTGTAATTAACTTAATGAAAATTCTATTAAAAACTTTGTCTTAATATTCTAAATGGTTTAAATCTATTGAAGGTGACGTGATAAGGACGGCTTTCTTTTTGAATTAGTGTCCGCTACAGTGCAGTGGTTGTGGACCATTAAAGCAATTGAACACTTTTAGTTTCTACTGGTAAATAACAAAATTTTAGTATGACTTTACCTCGAAGTTTTATCTGAATTTGTAGCCTCCAGAGCTACTTGAAATGGAAAATTGTAATTTACGTATTCTGAATATTGCTTTCCTTATATAAACTATAATATGCAAGTATATAGGGTCATTTAATTAAATAAATGTTGGAAGTATTACAATGTAGCTCTGATAATATCTAAAAATACAGACGAAACTTCCTGTAGAATGTAAGTCATCAAGATAGAATAATACATTTACATTTTTTCTAACATATAGGTATTTACACATTATTCATTACAATAGATTATTGCTACCAACGAAAAACGAATATTACCATGCACAACAGTGCATGTCGTAAATAGCAGTTCCGGACCAGAGGCCCACTACTGCTAGATTCTCATCCTGCTGTTTTTTGTTGGGTCAGTAAACAATGTCAAGAATGGGGGAGTCAGTCAGTAAGGGAATGTGTCGTCTTCGTGGTCGTTTGGTCTTCAGGCTTTGCTTTCTCTGAGGTACTGTATAATTTTTGAGTCATGTGGACATCATTTTTAGTTTAAATAGGAAACTTTGAGGATCGTGAGATTAGGAAGGGTTGAGAGTAGGATTTATTTCCCGAACAAGGAGATTTGGATGGGTGGAAAGTTTTTTGTCTTCATTAATGGCAAGTCGAGTAATGTAGGAATAGATAGATTCCAAACTCAAATCATGTTGAATATCAACATTTCTGGCTTACCATGGAGCCCTAGATATAAGGCGGGCACATTTATTCTGTACTATTTGGATGCATTTCTTGTTTGTGGGCGCCGCTTCAAACCAGACTGAGCATCAGTATGTCATAGTAGAACGAATGACTGCCTTATAGACAAGGTCCTTCACTGCCTGTGGAGTATTTCTTGATTTGAGTATGGAATAAAGATTGCACATAAGGAATATCCCCAGCTTAGATTTGTTCCGGAGATGTTGTCTGAATGTCAATCTGGAGTCCAATATGAGACCCAGATATTAGATTATTGCTAGTTCATCATTATAGAATTTCGTCTACATTTTATGCTTTAAACATTTTTTATAGTATATAGAATATATACTATTTTCATACTACTTTTATACATTATGCCATACAATTCATACACAGTTACATTTACAGTTTGAGTAGTATAAATTTTATAAAAATGTATAAATTGAAGGTAGCACAAAGTTACACTCAATTTGCTCTTTATGATGTACTACATTTGAAACCAATGAAGAAATTGAGACGACAGTAAAGTAAAATAGTGTGCTTTCTTAATAACTGTGGCACTGATAGTAATATTACTTTACTTGTTATAACTTATAAGGAGTTTTGCATCCTTCTTATCAGTTCACTTAAGAAGCTTAGTGTACTCTTCTTTTAGGCTTGCCACTATTGCTGAATCACTCAAGACGTGTTTTTATTTCAAAAAATCAAAATACTTGAAATCTGTTCTTTGCGATGAATGTCAAAAAGTTTTTATTCGAACTATAGATAAGTTGTTTTCGCAGTATCGCGAGCTCTGGCAGTGACATGGAAACACGCCACGACAAACAAACTTTTCTACTTAGTTGAACTGTTGAGTTTTAGGCCACAATCTGTTTAAACCTTCATACTGATCATCAACCGTTACTTTTAATTCAATCAGGAAAGGATTCAATTACAAATATCCTAAATTGTATCTCATTAGAATTTTATAATAATTCTAGAAGTTTTCCATTTTTCTTTTAAAATGTTTTGAACATTGAAAGAAACAAACTTTATTAGTGCATAAAACCTGTTATTCTGAAAGTACTTCATGAAAAATATCTCTTGGCTATTTGTCAAAGATACTTCTACTGAGTTCTAACCATGACTTCGAATCCAGGGTCCATTAACGTGACCTTATAGAAACTCTTCTGTACAGACAGATTCATACCTACTAGGTAGAATTCTTTAGCCAACACTATACTAATAGCAAAAACTAAGACAAACTAAGTGAAACATTAAGTCATATAGTCGTATCATATCTTTAAAAGCAACCAAAGAATCAATCATGGACAATCATCAAAATAAAGCATATAAAGTGCTACAGTCACACATTACAGCAGATTTCACATTTTACAATTTTATTATGTAAACAAGAAAAGGAAAACCAAATTAATAGAATAAAAAATACTTTGACTTACTTTATATTTCATCCTGACCTCTCTTATGAATCCGTACCTAAAAATTACTATCATTACTATTCATATTAACTTTAAATTAAAGTAAAATAAAATTTGATAAAGGTATAATGCATGCTTCTCACAAATGTTGGTGATACACAAATTTAGGGAAAAAGTGGATTGGAAAAATCGAATATAAGGTGCTTCACAGATAGAAGTCAATTACGTATGAGATATAATTTACCTTAGAATAATAAATATTTATTTGAACCAATATAGTTTGGCAATTAAAACGCAGCACAAAAATAAAATGTAAATTGTAAATAAAATGAAAACATGTAAAAACACTAGTTATATATTTGTTTACAGTTCCTTTATAGTTGTAAAGTTTACAGTTGATTTCTTTTCTGTGTTATTTTTGAAAATTCTAGATTATTCAGTTCGAAGAATTGTTTCGTTCAATTATTTTGTTTATCGTTTGATATTCGTCAGTTGATGTACAACCCATCTTTCTTTATAGGAAACATTATGTTCATTTGATAATCACATTACATAAATACAGGATACATTAAGCATATCATGAACCAAATTTAATATTTATTACTGAAATTTTAAATTATCAACTTAATCAGAGCTATTTTAATGTTGTTTCATCCCTATTCTAGATGTGCTATTTATATCTATATCCTCCACAAAAAGTTTTCTTATTTTGTTGATAAAATAATAGTTGATTTAAGCTGTTTAAATGTAGATTTTTAGGAAAAAAACACAACCTTGTGTTCATGACATGGTCCTCGTGGTTGCCTCTATTGAGGAAAACCCCGTCAGGAAACACCACGGCACAAGCCAGCAGAAGTAGTAGAACCTCCAGACCTCTCTTGCCTCTGTCCACGAAGTCTCCATTAAACACGTAAGGGTTGTCTGCGGATGGCAGTCCATTCTAAACAAATGTACCAAACATGTTATAACTAAACATCTAACTGGAAAAACCTACGGATCTGGTTAGGGTGTGAAATGTACTTTTACCAAAGCTTCGACGAATAATACCTCAAAATCAGGGAATATACATTAAAATAGGAAGCATTATCCATTAAATGGAGACATCATTGCAAATATCTATATTCAATTAAATCAACAAAAAATTAACAGAAAATGAAACTTTTTTCAAACCTTTCAAGGTAGTTAAAAGAGTAAATTCTATGTACTCGTAGGTTCTGCGGTAAGAAAATGCTTTGCAAGACCTCACAACTTTTCATTTCGTTATTCAGCTGGTTACTTTCCTTTTTCTTTTCTATATTTATTGTGATATTCCTGCATACGGTAATATTCCCATTATTACGTAGCTTTAGGTTTCCTTAGAACTCAAAAGGACAGCAAAGTTGTTAGTTAGTTTCATTAGACATATAGATTTGATGAATCTATGATAGATTGTTGAAAAATGAGAAAACTATATTTTTCATCTCTTCTTTCCAGTCAGACAAATTTCACCTGAAGAAAAACAGTACTCTTTTTTATAGACATATTTATGTAACTTACTTCTTCAATTGTTTAACAATTATAATTCGTCTGTTACAAAGAACGTTTCGTTTCATTGTGAGTCATCTTTAGTTTTGTATATTTTAACCTAAAGTAAATCATGACTAAAATTTCAGGCTGCATGCTAAATTACTAATAAGGCTATTAAATAGAAGGTGGAAAATATTTGGAAGTTAATGACTGCAGGAAAACTGTAGCAGGTTATACAAAGTTTTTAAGTCATCGCAATAGATTTAATAATTAATTGACATATCGAAGGTATAGTGCAACTGAATAACTGAGATTAAACATTGAAATGAACAGCTAACATTGGCATCAGTTTGTGTCTTATGATTTAGTAAATAAAGTTATAAATCTATTTGCTTCATTCAAGTTGTGATTCCAACTTACTCAAACATCTTACTACCATATCTAATTTTCTTCCACAGTTCACACGTTGATTTTCGTTTCACATGTTCATTGTAAAATATGTAAAAAAACATATATATGCATTTTTCTGTGTAAGCGTACCTTGTGAAATATGATGACGAGGTCGTCCAGCTTGCCATGGAGATCTCCACAGATAGTTATCTGCTTTGAGATAGCGGTCGAAGCCAGGTTCAAATTTGCCAGTTTCTTTAAATGAACAGTCGCTTCTTTTAAAATGCCAGCCACATATTTGGCATGCAGACGGTGATGCTGAAATAAAAAAAAAGCAAATGAGTTTACTATCAGTGACTTGATGTTAGTAGAAAGTAAAGAGTTTTTGATTTTTTAGCATTCAATTAATTGTTATCACTTGTGGCTGAATATGTTTCAATTACGAATGCGAGTGTTTAGTTAATATCGTAAAAACTTTGATATTATTCTGAGTAAGAAGGATGCATTCTGGTCTACACACCACCTCTTTGGACGCTCTTGGCGTTGTATGATTTGTACCCCTCCACTACCCCAGTGTTCGTTAAATTTTTGTTTTACTGCATTTCAATATGTACCACCTATCTAAGACAAAGAAGAGAGCTGGCATCCCGACATGACAAGTGAGAGAAGGTGGGTCGTCGACGGGTAGACCACTAATATAACAATAGCCCAAGATGGGACAATCAAGGGAGAAGACAAAGAAGAGAGCTGGCATCATGACATGACAAGTGAGAGAAGGTGGGTCGTCGACGGGTAGACCACTATAATATAACAATAGCCCAAGATAGGACAATCAAGGGAGAAGACAAAGAAGAGAGCTGGCATCCCGACATGACAAGTGAGAGAAGGTGGGTAGTCGACGGGTATACCACTAATATAACAATAGCCCAAGATAGGACAATCAAGGGAGAAGACAAAGAAGAGAGCTGGCATCATGACATGACAAGTGAGAGAAGGTGGGTCGTCGACGGGTAGACCACTAATATAACAATAGCCCAAGATAGGACAATCAAGGGAGAAGACAAAGAAGAGAGCTGGCATCATGACATGACAAGTGAGAGAAGGTGGGTCGTCGACGGGTAGACCACTAATATAACAATAGCCCAAGATAGGACAATCAAGGGAGAAGACAAAGAAGAGAGCTGGCATTCCGACATGACAAGTGAGAGAAGGTGGGTCGTCGACGGGTATACCACTAATATAACAATAGCCCAAGATAGGACAATCAAGGGAGAAGACAAAGAAGAGAGCTGGCATCCCGACATGACAAGTGAGAGAAGGTGGGTCGTCGACGGGTAGACCACTAATATAACAATAGCCCAAGATAGGACAATCAAGGGAGAAGACAAAGAAGAGAGCTGGCATCCCGACATGACAAGTGAGAGAAGGTGGGTCGTCGACGGGTATACACAAAATATAACAATAGCCCAAGATGGGACAATCAAGGGAGAAGACAAAGAAGAGAGCTGGCATCCCGACATGACAAGTGAGAGAAGGTGGGTCGTCGACGGGTAGACCACTAATATAACAATAGCCCAAGATAGGACAATCAAGGGAGAAGACAAAGAAGAGAGCTGGCATCATGACATGACAAGTGAGAGAAGGTGGGTCGTCGACGGGTATACCACTAATATAACAATAGCCCAAGATAGGACAATCAAGGGAGAAGACAAAGAAGAGAGCTGGCATCCCGACATGACAAGTGAGAGAAGGTGGGTAGTCGACGGGTATACCACTAATATAACAATAGCCCAAGATAGGACAATCAAGGGAGAAGACAAAGAAGAGAGCTGGCATCCCGACATGACAAGTGAGAGAAGGTGGGTCGTCGACGGGTAGACCACTAATATAACAATAGCCCAAGATAGGACAATCAAGGGAGAAGACAAAGAAGAGAGCTGGCATCCCGACATGACAAGTGAGAGAAGGTGGGTCGTCGACGGGTAGACACTAATATAACAATAGCCCAAAGATAGGACAATCAAGGGAGAAGACAAAGAAGAGAGCTGGCATCCGACATGACAAGTGAGAGAAGGTGGGTCGTCGACGGGTAGACCACTACTATAACAATAGCCAAAGATAGGACAATCAAGGGAGAAGACAAAGAAGAGAGCTGGCATTCCGACATGACAAGTGAGAGAAGGTGGGTCGTCGACGGGTATACCACTAATATAACAATAGCCCAAGATAGGACAATCAAGGGAGAAGACAAAGAAGAGAGCTGGCATCCGACATGACAAGTGAGAGAAGGTGGGTCGTCGACGGGTATACCACTAATATAACAATAGCCCAAGATAGGACAATCAAGGGAGAAGACAAAGAAGAGAGCTGGCATCCGACATGACAAGTGAGAGAAGGTGGGTCGTCGACGGGTATACCACTAATATAACAATAGCCCAAGATAGGACAATCAAGGGAGAAGAAAGAAGAGAGCTGGCATCCCGACATGACAAGTGAGAGAAGGTGGGTCGTCGACGGGTATACCACTAATATAACAATAGCCCAAGATAGGACAATCAAGGGAGAAGACAAAGAAGAGAGCTGGCATCCCGACATGACAAGTGAGAGAAGGTGGGTCGTCGACGGTAGACCACTAATATAACAATAGCCCAAGATAGGACAATCAAGGGAGAAGACAAAGAAGAGAGCTGGCATCCCGACATGACAAGTGAGAGAAGGTGGGTCGTCGACGGGTATACCACTAATATAACAATAGCCCAAGATAGGACAATCAAGGGAGAAGACAAAGAAGAGAGCTGGCATCCGACATGACAAGTGAGAGAAGGTGGGTCGTCGACGGGTAGACCACTAATATAACAATAGCCCAAGATAGGACAATCAAGGGAGAAGACAAAGAAGAGAGCTGGCATTCCGACATGACAAGTGAGAGAAGGTGGGTCGTCGACGGGTATACCACTAATATAACAATAGCCCAAGATAGGACAATCAAGGGAGAAGACAAAGAAGAGAGCTGGCATCCGACATGACAAGTGAGAGAAGGTGGGTCGTCGACGGGTATACCACTAATATAACAATAGCCCAAGATAGGACAATCAAGGGAGAAGACAAAGAAGAGAGCTGGCATCCCGACATGACAAGTGAGAGAAGGTGGGTCGTCGACGGGTATACCACTAATATAACAATAGCCCAAGATAGGACAATCAAGGGAGAAGACAAAGAAGAGAGCTGGCATCCCGACATGACAAGTGAGAGAAGGTGGGTCGTCGACGGGTATACCACTAATATAACAATAGCCCAAGATAGGACAATCAAGGGAGAAGACAAAGAAGAGAGCTGGCATCCGACATGACAAGTGAGAGAAGGTGGGTCGTCGACGGGTATACCACTAATATAACAATAGCCCAAGATAGGACAATCAAGGGAGAAGACAAAGAAGAGAGCTGGCATCCCGACATGACAAGTGAGAGAAGGTGGGTCGTCGACGGGTATACCACTAATATAACAATAGCCCAAGATAGGACAATCAAGGGAGAAGACAAAGAAGAGAGCTGGCATCCGACATGACAAGTGAGAGAAGGTGGGTCGTCGACGGGTATACCACTAATATAACAATAGCCCAAGATAGGACAATCAAGGGAGAAGACAAAGAAGAGAGCTGGCATCCCGACATGACAAGTGAGAGAAGGTGGGTCGTCGACGGGTATACCACTAATATAACAATAGCCCAAGATAGGACAATCAAGGGAGAAGACAAAGAAGAGAGCTGGCATCCGACATGACAAGTGAGAGAAGGTGGGTCGTCGACGGGTATACCACTAATATAACAATAGCCCAAGATAGGACAATCAAGGGAGAAGACAAAGAAGAGAGCTGGCATTCCGACATGACAAGTGAGAGAAGGTGGGTCGTCGACGGGTATACCACTAATATAACAATAGCCCAAGATAGGACAATCAAGGGAGAAGACAAAGAAGAGAGCTGGCATCCCGACATGACAAGTGAGAGAAGGTGGGTCGTCGACGGGTATACCACTAATATAACAATAGCCCAAGATAGGACAATCAAGGGAGAAGACAAAGAAGAGAGCTGGCATCCCGACATGACAAGTGAGAGAAGGTGGGTCGTCGACGGGTATACCACTAATATAACAATAGCCCAAGATAGGACAATCAAGGGAGAAGACAAAGAAGAGAGCTGGCATCCCGACATGACAAGTGAGAGAAGGTGGGTCGTCGACGGGTAGACCACTAATATAACAATAGCCCAAGATAGGACAATCAAGGGAGAAGACAAAGAAGAGAGCTGGCATCCCGACATGACAAGTGAGAGAAGGTGGGTCGTCGACGGGTATACCACTAATATAACAATAGCCCAAGATAGGACAATCAAGGGAGAAGACAAAGAAGAGAGCTGGCATCCGACATGACAAGTGAGAGAAGGTGGGTCGTCGACGGGTATACCACTAATATAACAATAGCCCAAGATAGGACAATCAAGGGAGAAGACAAAGAAGAGAGCTGGCATCCCGACATGACAAGTGAGAGAAGGTGGGTCGTCGACGGGTATACCACTAATATAACAATAGCCCAAGATAGGACAATCAAGGGAGAAGACAAAGAAGAGAGCTGGCATTCCCGACATGACAAGTGAGAGAAGGTGGGTCGTCGACGGGTATACCACTAATATAACAATAGCCCAAGATAGGACAATCAAGGGAGAAGACAAAGAAGAGAGCTGGCATCCGACATGACAAGTGAGAGAAGGTGGGTCGTCGACGGGTATACCACTAATATAACAATAGCCCAAGATAGGACAATCAAGGGAGAAGACAAAGAAGAGAGCTGGCATCCGACATGACAAGTGAGAGAAGGTGGGTCGTCGACGGGTATACCACTAATATAACAATAGCCCAAGATAGGACAATCAAGGGAGAAGACAAAGAAGAGAGCTGGCATTCCGACATGACAAGTGAGAGAAGGTGGGTCGTCGACGGGTATACCACTAATATAACAATAGCCCAAGATAGGACAATCAAGGGAGAAGACAAAGAAGAGAGCTGGCATCCCGACATGACAAGTGAGAGAAGGTGGGTCGTCGACGGGTATACCACTAATATAACAATAGCCCAAGATAGGACAATCAAGGGAGAAGACAAAGAAGAGAGCTGGCATCCCGACATGACAAGTGAGAGAAGGTGGGTCGTCGACGGGTATACCACTAATATAACAATAGCCCAAGATAGGACAATCAAGGGAGAAGACAAAGAAGAGAGCTGGCATCCCGACATGACAAGTGAGAGAAGGTGGGTCGTCGACGGGTATACCACTAATATAACAATAGCCCAAGATAGGACAATCAAGGGAGAAGACAAAGAAGAGAGCTGGCATCCCGACATGACAAGTGAGAGAAGGTGGGTCGTCGACGGGTATACCACTAATATAACAATAGCCCAAGATAGGACAATCAAGGGAGAAGACAAAGAAGAGAGCTGGCATCCCGACATGACAAGTGAGAGAAGGTGGGTCGTCGACGGGTAGACCACTAATATAACAATAGCCCAAGATAGGACAATCAAGGGAGAAGACAAAGAAGAGAGCTGGCATTCCGACATGACAAGTGAGAGAAGGTGGGTCGTCGACGGGTAGACCACTAATATAACAATAGCCCAAGATAGGACAATCAAGGGAGAAGACAAAGAAGAGAGCTGGCATCCCGACATGACAAGTGAGAGAAGGTGGGTCGTCGACGGGTAGACCACTAATATAACAATAGCCCAAGATAGGACAATCAAGGGAGAAGACAAAGAAGAGAGCTGGCATCCCGACATGACAAGTGAGAGAAGGTGGGTCGTCGACGGGTATACCACTAATATAACAATAGCCCAAGATAGGACAATCAAGGGAGAAGACAAAGAAGAGAGCTGGCATCCCGACATGACAAGTGAGAGAAGGTGGGTCGTCGACGGGTATACCACTAATATAACAATAGCCCAAGATAGGACAATCAAGGGAGAAGACAAAGAAGAGAGCTGGCATTCCGACATGACAAGTGAGAGAAGGTGGGTCGTCGACGGGTATACCACTAATATAACAATAGCCCAAGATAGGACAATCAAGGGAGAAGACAAAGAAGAGAGCTGGCATCCCGACATGACAAGTGAGAGAAGGTGGGTCGTCGACGGGTATACCACTAATATAACAATAGCCCAAGATAGGACAATCAAGGGAGAAGACAAAGAAGAGAGCTGGCATCCCGACATGACAAGTGAGAGAAGGTGGGTCGTCGACGGGTATACCACTAATATAACAATAGCCCAAGATAGGACAATCAAGGGAGAAGACAAAGAAGAGAGCTGGCATCCCGACATGACAAGTGAGAGAAGGTGGGTCGTCGACGGGTAGACCACTAATATAACAATAGCCCAAGATAGGACAATCAAGGGAGAAGACAAAGAAGAGAGCTGGCATCCCGACATGACAAGTGAGAGAAGGTGGGTCGTCGACGGGTATACCACTAATATAACAATAGCCCAAGATAGGACAATCAAGGGAGAAGACAAAGAAGAGAGCTGGCATCCCGACATGACAAGTGAGAGAAGGTGGGTCGTCGACGGGTATACCACTAATATAACAATAGCCCAAGATAGGACAATCAAGGGAGAAGACAAAGAAGAGAGCTGGCATCCCGACATGACAAGTGAGAGAAGGTGGGTCGTCGACGGGTATACCACTAATATAACAATAGCCCAAGATAGGACAATCAAGGGAGAAGACAAAGAAGAGAGCTGGCATCCCGACATGACAAGTGAGAGAAGGTGGGTCGTCGACGGGTATACCACTAATATAACAATAGCCCAAGATAGGACAATCAAGGGAGAAGACAAAGAAGAGAGCTGGCATTCCGACATGACAAGTGAGAGAAGGTGGGTCGTCGACGGGTATACCACTAATATAACAATAGCCCAAGATAGGACAATCAAGGGAGAAGACAAAGAAGAGAGCTGGCATTCCGACATGACAAGTGAGAGAAGGTGGGTCGTCGACGGGTATACCACTAATATAACAATAGCCCAAGATAGGACAATCAAGGGAGAAGACAAAGAAGAGAGCTGGCATCCCGACATGACAAGTGAGAGAAGGTGGGTCGTCGACGGGTAGACCACTAATACAACAATAGCCCAAGATAGGACAATCAAGGGAGAAGACAAAGAAGAGAGCTGGCATCCCGACATGACAAGTGAGAGAAGGTGGGTCGTCGACGGGTATACCACTAATACAACAATAGCCCAAGATAGGACAATCAAGGGAGAAGACAAAGAAGAGAGCTGGCATTCCGACATGACAAGTGAGAGAAGGTGGGTCGTCGACGGGTATACCACTAATATAACAATAGCCCAAGATAGGACAATCAAGGGAGAAGACAAAGAAGAGAGCTGGCATCCCGACATGACAAGTGAGAGAAGGTGGGTCGTCGACGGGTATACCACTAATATAACAATAGCATTTATTCTTGCATCTGCTTTCGTTAGTTAATTAGTACGCTGTGTACCGCTCAACTGATCACGTATATCTTTAACTAAATAACTTGGTAATGTTAAATAATTAAGGTTTAATTAGTAACATTAAGTATTAACATTCCTGAAAATAATTACACGAACTATACTATAAAAAGATTTCACATAAACACGTGAAATAACAATCAATGATCAAACCACAATAAGAAATGGTAAAACAAGACTAAGATTTTTCAACAGTAACAAGCGGTCTTCGTCAGAGTCAAAAACCCAACTGATTTTTGAGTTCTGTCTATATCTAAATGATATAGTAAATATCATTTATATTTACTATATTATATATTATATTATATTATATACTATATTGACATCATAAATTACCACCCTTCCAGATGATATTTATAATTTAATTCCAATAATTAAACTATAAAATATTTCATAAGCAAAATAAGGTTCTATTAAATTAAATTGGAGCAGGCAGGGGTTTATTGTAACTACATTATTATATTTGGATTTAGCGAATGAAACATCAAAGTAGCTTTGAGCTCTCCAGTCACTATGAACCCCTATGCCTCGTATTGATCTCCTTTGTGACTCCAAGAACAGGCGTAATCCTATTACCAATGGCGCTAAATATTAGTTTAAAATTTAGTTATTTTGGTTTTAAAAAAAATATACTGAATATAAAATATTTTGATATATGAATACAATTAATGCTGAATTACTTTTCGGAACATACATTAGTTACAAAATAGCAAAGAACATTATTTGAGACAAGTATGACATAAACATAAATAGAGAAGAAACAATGTTGATGTTTACATTTTGATATCCAAGTAAAGTGTTCCTCATAAAGCACCCAGGGAAGGAAATATACCCAACTTACATATTTTTTCTTTATTTATTTTCATTTTAGTCCAATATTTCTCTTATTTTGAAGTAATATTATTTTTAAAGTGAATTTTTTCTGACTCTTTTATTGTTAAAATAATGAAATTTAGTTCATTTCCAATTTCTTCTTCTTGAATAGGTTTTACATAATAATTGAATACATTTACCTAGTCACTTATAGAGATGTATTTATTTTATTGTTTTTTTCTACTTGTTATATTCGTCTTTTTATATTCACATTTCAATTGTTTTCTTCTTTTCAGCTTATATTTTTTTTTTTGCTTGAGAACAATACTATCGAACCGGGCTTGTTATTTTGCTCAATTGCTAACTTGTTAACTTTTATTTCGGCCAAAGTACTCAAATGGATTTCTTTAAGATATTTCTGCTTCTATTTTACTGTAAATTGACTTTAATATGGATTCATTTATGTACATAAATTAAGAAGAGAAAACGAAGAAAGAACAATTAAATTCACTATAATATTTCGACCTTATGGAAGAAGATTTTTGCTTGCCTGGCTGATAGTAACGCTTGATAAAGACTCTTCTTTCTCTGATAAAGACAAGGTGAAAATGTTTAAGTAAGTTTGGTTGTTGTTTCTCCGTTGTTTCTTTGGTCTTTATCGTTCGAAAGTTGTCTTAAATAATTGTTTCTTATTTATGTATATATATCAATATTCAAACTACAAAAAGAAATGAGAAAAAGATCTCTTATTCTTATTTCTTATTACGGTTTAAACGTTGGTTGCTATTTTACTTGTTCATTGCGAAATTTTGTTATATATATATATTTATTTAATGATTCAAACAGAAATCGCAATAAAGAGGAGAACACTCACGATTCTCGAACATTTTGACTTTCTTGTCTTCTTCAGAAGAGAAGTGTCACTTTGTTTGCTCTCTGATGACATACATTGGAAGGCCTCAGAGCAATTATTTCTATAGTTTTTCTTTTTTCCATTGTGGTTTAAGCTTCATTGATTGCATCACGTGTTTATTTATTGTGATCTTTCTGCATAAACTATGTCACATAGAATGAAACGTAACGAATGACTCACTTTTCATGTTTCGACTGTTATGGTGGTGGTCCTCAGGAGAAGAAGTGAATTGACGGAGAAACGATTGTCATGTGAGTTGACTGTCGTCCCTTCTTCAACGGTCGAAATATTGAAAAGTGATTCATTTGTTACATAAAATTGATTTCTATGTGTCATAGTTTACGTTAAATATATTTATGTACAAGTATACAAACTTATAAAAATTACTTACATATATTATATAAGTACAATACATTATATATCATTATATATATTATATTATATATTATACATTATATATATATATATATATATTACTCGACCATTTGAGAAAATAAAATTGGAGATTGTACTAAACTATATTATATATATAGTATAATTTAAAACTTCTACCTTTTCCAATACCATCATAAAATAGATTTGTTGCGATGAAAATAAATTAAATTTAATAGAAAGCTTGTTGAGATTGGTTACAGAATAAGCGAAATGACATTAGTGTGAGGGCGGGAGGGAGTGGTAACTGAAGGAGATAGCAGGGGAGCTGGCTGTGATTAGGGGGCAAATCCTCAAGTTAGGTGGGATTACGCTACTTGTTGGCGAAGCGGCTGTCTAGAGACACGCACCCACTCCTTAATTAAACATTAGCAATGTCTAAACGTCTCTACCATAAATATCACAACTGTACAAGTCATACATTCATTACAACTAATTTCAAACACCTTTTGAACAAGCATTAAACAATTTCAAATAATGTTTTCGTATATCTCTAATACATTAATGAGATTTTTGTCAAGATAGTAACATAAATACACATTAAACTTGGTTATCTAACAATAAAAAAACTAAAATTCCGTCATTGCTCAGGGAATTAAAAGACAGATAAAACAACTAGCTTACGCATAAATAATGATCAGTCCTCGTCAGTCGGGATTGTACACAACCAGTTGATATTTACATCAATTTACACGGTGTTATGCTTTTTTAATTTACTATATGCAAAGCACAGTGTCGTGAAAAAAATCGATCTCGAGATTTTCAGGTAATTACATGTTCTGAGGTCCCAGAAGTCGTTTTACTAAGTTTTTTTCGATCATGTCTATATGTGTGTGAGTGGGTGAGTATGTATCTAAAGTTTGTGCCTCGCTACGGTCCAAAATCTTTGATAGATCAAATTCATATTTTACACGAAAATGGGTCTTATAGTTTATATGAGTCCTATTGTTTGGGAGCAATAATGCATGATGGAAAGGTCACTTTTATTGCTGAAACCTGTTTTTAGACATTTTTTCTCTCCTAAACTACTAATTCTAGAGTCTTGAAATTTTGACACCTTTGAGGCTACAAATGCAATAAACAAAAAATAGTTTCAGAATTTTAAAACAACATTAAACAATCTTTTTTCAATAAAATGTAAAAATGTTGACTCAAAATTCAATATATACAATAGATTCAAGCCATACCGTTTAACGGATCAAAATGAAACTACACCTAAAAATAGAACGTACCGTGGAGAGTGAGCAGACATAATTTATTTAAAAGTTACACTAACCAAATATATTGTTTTATTAGGGCGTTCAAATAAAATTTCTTTTTTCAAAAAATGTTTCTTGATTCTAAACGGCTCATTAGAAAACAATGAAATTTTGTCAAAAAATTAAATACAAAATTAGCAATTTACAAATAAGTTCAGGAATTTCAAGTACGGTAAAGAGAAATAAAGCTATAATAACTGAATATTGGCTCCGAAATAATCATTTACTTGCAATACTTGTTGTATTTGTTTACATTTATTGTCATTGTTTACTCTGATTTAGACATTTTTTGAGTGAATCCACTGAAATAAAATTCATTTTTTGAGGTATAAAGAAAAATTTTTTTATATGAGATTCAAAAGAATAACATTCTTACGTGTAAAAAATCAACGCCAATGAAACATAATGTCTGATACTTTCCATGGTATAATGGATTTGTCTCACAAAATGCTCTAACAAATCTATATGTTGCACTCTTGAACAATGCTTAATATCAGATGTATTTTTTTGTTTGTTTATGAAGCATATTAACTTTGGATAATATTGAAATTTGAGGAATTAACTCTTTCTTATTATATTGTTAATTATCCATTTTTTTAAATATATTTTCGTCTAATAGTTCATATTTATTATTTTTAAAAATTTGAAGCTTCCACCTATATAAGTTTTAAAATATACTGAAAAGCTGGCTTTGAATTTGATTTGAGTATGCAAAACTGGTTAATTACAAATATATTTTTCTTAATATAAATAAACAGCAACCTTATAACGGAGTACAACACGCAGGAAAAAGATAACACTTGCTCAGAGTAAATTGGATGTTTGACAAAGTGAAAGAAAAGTGTTTTTTAAAAAAAAACTAGCATGCCATAAAATTTTCAGTATAATAATATTATAAGAAACCAAAAATTTAAAACATAATTCAAAATAGAAACCATTCTTTGTAAAATAATAAATGAAATTATGACGTATCTTAAATTAAAAATTATCTTAAAACGACATTTTTTTCTTACATGTTTCTGACATTTTTTAGACAAAATAAGAATATTTTCAAGTTTTAAATTGGAACCTTTATCTTAAATCTTCAATTTAGAAGGAGGTCAGATAAACTATAAAAGAGATCCACTGGCTATTGGATTGCTGCAAAATAGCCTGTTTGTTTATTGAAAACCATATTCTCCTGTAAGAGATTATTTCGTACCAAGAAATCTAAACTTTCACTTTTCAAAAATATTATTACTGCTGTAGTTATACTAATGATATTATATGTATCAGTGGTGTGATATACAAAAATAAACATATATATTGATGATTAAACCACAATATGAAATGGGAAAACAAGACTAAGATTTTTGAACCGTAACAAGCGGTCTTCGTCAGAATCAAAAACCCAACTGGTTTATGTGAAGTCTTTATATATATATATATATGTATTGATATGTAGATCAATCACTATTTGTACTACCTCCAGTAATGAAAGACTAATTAGCCTCTCCCATTTAGACATATATATTATGTCTAAAGAAGACAGTTATATATTATATGCTCTACAAGTTTGATATTAAGTTTACTTATAGTAAAGTTAAATGTAGACCTTTCCAGGTTTCTTTTTAGAGTTTAAATACTGAAAAAGGTCTTCAACACAATAGATTTGTCACATTTGAATAAGTTCAGATATTCTTTCCAGGAATTTGTTTACATCTAGGGTCAATTTGAGCTAACAAGTTGAATTCTGATATTTTTAAAATCTTACACCCTAAAAATTACTACAGTTCAATTAAACTGTATTAATGGATTTTTCAGTTCTCTTAAACCCATAATAAAGCAGAATATAATTAAATTTTAGTTTAAATTATACAATAAATTGTGATATAATGTTTTGCAAAAATAAAATTAAGACCTAGTAAGAAACAGTGTAAATTTTTCTATAAAAATGGATTTATATAGAAAAATATAATTAATATAAATTATTTATATTTTATAAATAATTTATAATGATCAATAAGTAGAAAACCCTGCTACTTACGTTATTTGTTGTCATAGCAAAAAAACTATTTTTAGATTTTGGAACATTTACGCGTTTTGAGGTACTAGGAATGATATTTGAGGTAGGCAAATTTGTAAATAATACTAGTTTTTTTATAAATATCAGAAAATGCTTCTAGGATTACGAAATAATATTATTTGTTATTGAAATTTTTTCAATCATACAATCATTGGAGTGGAGTCAACCTTATTGTGCCTATCCAATATTGCGGAATATGGATGTTGCTTTTTAGTAGTTCAAACATATTTTTATTATTTTATTATAAATAGGCATGGAAAAAAATAAAATAAATTTTGAATTAGTAACACATCAAGTTATACGGCTATTCCGTCTCAATAAAATCAATGATTTGATCATAAATATATTTCAATGAGTGTTACATACCCTATTGTATCTCTGATTTTACGGTTGGTAATTAACATTGCTAAGCCATAGTATTTGAATCGATAGTTAGTTGCCTGGTTCTTTTCTTTATTAAACCACAGTTATTGAAAAGTACCGCAGTTTTCAAGTGTTGATATTTGTTTTAAACGAAATGCCCATTAAACTTGCATCAAGATTGACAGTATGTAATGGCCAAATTATAAAAAATCATGTAATTATTGACTGACTGATTGAAAACTACTTGAGATCATTTTTATTCTAAAGAAAGTGAAAAGGAAGAATAAAATGGACAGAGGGAAGCAGATTTGGATAGTGAGGGAGGGGTAAGAAAGAACGAGAGAGTGAGAGAGAAAGTACGTTGTAATTAGAAATGGAGAAAGAGAAGGAGAGAGGAAGAAACCGAAAAGAGAATATATGAAAAGGGATAATGTCAGCTTTTTGTTGGAATGTCAGGAATAAGGAGAAATAATAGAGAGAGAGAGAGAGAGAGAGAGAGAGAGAGAGAGAGAGAGAGAGGAGAGAGAGAGAGAGAGAGAGAGAGAGAGAGAGATTATATATGGACAGAGAAAAGAGAAATTAAAATGGAGCTCTTAAAAAAAATAACGACAAATTTAATTGATACTGATGATTAAAAGAATACAATCATTTTAAATCCAAATTTAAAGTGTCTTGTCAAAAATAAATAATAAACGAAATATAAAAAAAATATAAGAGGGAAGGATGAAAATGATTAATGAACCATTGGAAATAAGCACACGTGATTTGTGTTCTTACACGAGGCTGGCAAGAATTCAAGCAGTAATATAATTTACGTCAAAGACTATCTCTTTGTAGATAACCCTGCTACTTACTGTAAAATATTGAACCAATTTTTATTCCAAAAATATAGTGATTTATATAAATGTCTATGTTAATGAGTACCTGAGATTTCAATATATAAAATCCAGTTAAAAATAGTTTGGCTTATCTATTTATCTTATGCATCTATCTATCTTACTGTCTATCTATATCAAAATTATAAGAAAAAAAAATGAAAAAGTTTGATTAATATAAAGTTTTATTGGGTATAGAAAGAACATCTACTTAACTAATGAACGTCTGCACGTCACTAATTAACTCTGCTGGTCTGAGACCTTCTGTGAGAATTGTTCTTGATTGTCTGTACATATCTGTTATCAGGTTGAAGAAATGTCGCTGAAGGTAAACGCCATTATCTGCTGTTTGAAGTACTAGTGCAGGGGTGGGGACTATTTCTTGGAGTAAAGGCCATTTTACTCGTAGCACCGTCCACTTCCACAAAAGGCCACCACGAATGGACAAGCAAATTCTTATATAATATTTATATTGTAAAAGCCTTGAATCTATTATTATATTACTCGATCAGACAATTAAAACTGTTTCTCATCTTTGAAAAGATTCAGCAGTGTCCTCATTACCTTTGTTAATACCTCTGTTAATTCAGGAAAATCTTTTTCTAAAAGCCTACACGTTTCAAGTAATGATTCGTGAAGAGTCTTCTTACTAAATGCCAGAATTTTTTTGTCTTTATTACCATAATTGTAATTCTTTATATTTTGAAGCAATTTTCTCAATAAACCGCTGAAGGGCGCATTTCATGGTTCAGAGGGCCAGATGCGACCTTAAAGCCGCAGGTTCCCCACGCCTGTACTAGTGGCTAGGAATCAACATATACAGATAACTCCATCTCACTCAGGGATTCTGTCTGCATTTTAATACAACTACTCATATCTTGGGAAAGAAACAGCAACCATGCAAGGTCAATATAAAACATTAGGGGTACCACACGAATCATGGGTCATTCCCGTCCCCCAGGCATTTGACGGCATTTAGTGGGTTCAACTATACAGAGCAGTGGCTCAGCGGCCACAGCTCAAACCTCTGTGTTCACCAAGTTCAGAAAGCCATTTGATCCCTTACGGCCGTAAGAGTCTAACATTTTAACCTTTTAACTGCTTTTGACGAGTATACACGTCAATCTAAATTTCAATTGCACTGCGTTTGACGTGTATACCCGTCCTTCAAAATTTACCTTTAAATCTAAAAAATAATAATTTTAGAATACTATATTGTTTTTCTTTAAAAATATTTAATTGAAATTTAAATAGAAAAAAAATAGGAGCATAATATTTCGTCCTGATAAAAAAAAAGAAAAAGGTTTTTCTACATATTGCTGATCTTTTTTTTTAGTTACTTAGGTTCTATATGGTAATCTTATCTGAAAACAAGTCTATACTTCTCAGAAACCTCAAATAAACCCAGCGGCACAGTCCTTTGTAAAGAACGGTAAAACATAAAAGTTGAGACGCAGAAATATATGTCGAGATAAGATAAGTTAGAAGTATATAAAATAAGAAGCCACATTGTTCAGTTGCTTCCTGTTCTTCAAACGGAGACAATCGTCGTTGCACTTACTTTACCGCGATTTTTTTTCAATTGCATTACCGTAAAATATATAACTACTACATAGTTTTTAGTGCCATATTTTTAAAATATGAGTGATTCAAACGGTAGTTACAGTGATGAGTCATTTTGTTGTAATTTTATATACTTAATAAAGAAAAAAATATAATTAAAAACAAAAATGTTAATATGTATTACAGATGGCATGAAGTAGGCTGTATATTTGTCTTAACGGATCATATTTAATCTGTAAATGAATGTTTGTTTGTTGATTTATTCAAATAATGAAATTATACAACACTAGTCTGATATATGTCCTCTGGAGATGCTTTTCCAAAACTTATCTCCTCAGTCCAGCTTTATTAATAAAATTGTCAAGCTTCAGAAAAATTTACAAAATATATACGAGTATCTTGTTTTCTAAATCAAATGTTGCATCTATTCTTTGATAAATGAGTTAATACTAAATCAGATTATTTACTTTAATTGTGTTTTCTTTTTCAAACACATTTAAATTGAATTACAAATTAAACGTGAACATTCGTTACAATAGCATTCACTTAAACAATACGAGTACCAACCAGTGAATACTCCTCTGGAAATAGCAATCTTTTTAAATTATGCCAAATTTGGTTTTCTACCATTTGTAATTCTTATGAGCTTCACAAGATTAAACAAAATATAATTAATTAATTTTGTTTTGATAATTATAGATAAATATTATAACTAAGCAAAAAACACAATTAATTTGACACACTGTTACTTTAACAAAAATTTAGAGTGGCTTACACTCAACTTTACTATAAGAAAAATATTATCAAACCCGATGACAATTAATTTAGTTTTGATTTTATTTTAATGAGACTATTCTGTAGAAGTAATATCAAAATCATAGATACACAGTAATATATTATTTATTTACATGTGTTATGTATTATTTTGTCAGTTACAAGAAACTTGAATCATTGATTAATCTGATATGTTGTCACTAATCTGAGGACCTGAATCTCACTCGAAAAGTGCGCTCCACTGTCATATTCTCCACTCCATCCTCGTTTATACAATCAACATCAAATTTTAAGTTAATTTAAATACTTCATGATTGTTTATTGAAAAGTATCTCTAATTTCAATTTCTTTTAGGTTTGATTAGTCAAAAATCGTTATCTTCTTCAAGGATATTGTCTCGCATTCAGATAGAATGGGATGAAAGGTTTCCGTTCTTTCTAGTCAGAGAGTGTACATTCTTCGTATGATGTTAACTGCAGCTTAATAATAACTACAGTTTAATGGTACTTTGTAGTTAAGAAGATAAATTAGGGATAGATTTCCTACAAATATGTCAAAATTCTTCCTTTGAAGATATCTATTTTCTTATAAATGTAAGTTAATTAGAACAAACTTTTTAAATGCAATTGGACCCAGTTTTCTAGCCAGCTTTTATCAACTTTTTCTTAATTCATTTGTCACTTGTACTTTACGAAAACTTGGGTTGTATGGTGAGAGAAAAAATACCCGATGTTTGTCACGTCATCATCATACAGGTCAATCATATGTCGTATCATATAGTTCAAACCATCAATGTTTCAACTAAATATCAAAATATATTTTTGAATATTTTATCCTGAATAAAGTTTTTTTTTTCATTTTTAGTATAAATAGTTAACCAATAAATTGATATATTCATCATTATTAAGATGCATATCTACTTAATACTACTCATAATCTATGGATAGAAATTTTGACATTTTTAAAATTATATTGTAATTTCATGTAATATTTGTAGTAGAACCATATCTAATATAAATAAAAGTATAGAATCACACGAGAAGTTGATTACAAATAATAGACGTGTTTTCAGAAAAAAATGAAGTAGTATCTTTCACATGCTTCAATATTACCCAAAAATAATAAGTTATTGGGCACTCAGAGAATATATAAAATGTCTGACAAGTAGATATATTGATGGGTATAAAATGTAGATTGATTGCAACATTCTCCCAAGACAACCATCCTTACGGAGTATCATAATATATATTGTTCTTTGGCATTTGCTTATGTATTTTAAAGTATTCTATCTACCTTCCTACCAAATTAAATCATTAAAACATCTTTTTTTCAAAATTGTCGTATTAAATATTAAAACAATAATTTTATTTCAGTTAATTCAGTCCTAAATTAATAATAAACAAACCCAACATGTACAAAAGTTAATAATAAACCAAGTTGAGTTTTCAGCTTTTATAGCTGTGTTGGTTTTCAAAATTCATTGATTATTTTCATTTCACTTTGCGCAAAGAATAGTAATCATGAAAAAATTTGATCTCGAAATATTGACGGATTCCTATGTTTTCAGGTGCTCAAGGTTCTTTTTTTGAAGTTTTTTCTATGATGTCTGTGTGTGTGTGGTGTGTGTGTGTGTACAAAGTATATGTAAGGGGACAATATTGCATGACGGGGAAAGTCACTTTTTTCGTCCAAAAATTTTTTTACAACATTTCTTTTCTCTTAAGATACTAACTAGAGTAATGATAATTAATTAACCTATATGTATAACCGCATTAAGATAAATGAAAAAATCAGTTGCTTATATTACGAATTATTTTGATTATAGTTAAGTTGAATGTAGTATTTTTTTCGATTTATGATATTAAAAGAGTGAAACAACTCTAAGACATGAAGGAGCAGGCCGGTACTTAGCTACAACCACAGATAACAACATTCACCTAACTCTGGAGATGGTCTGATAGGAGGCGGCCTAATCGACGAGATAACGTCGTCATTGAACATGACTCCTCATTCTTCCCATCAAATCACCAACACCATTTTATCACCGCTTGTTGTTCCCCTTTGGTGCAAAACTGCTAATTATGTGGTCATTATGTATTTTGAACAGAAAGTCGACAAACTGAGAAATTTTAAGCAAACTTTCGTAGTATTATCACAACATAACAATAATATGAGAAGATAAAACCAGTTTCCAATAAACAAGAGACTTTTTTGTAGATAATTTTTAACTTGCACTCGTCAAAAGTAAATACCACTGATGTAAAATCACATAGTACATATGATCATTTTACTATTTAATAGGAGAAAATTTAATAACGTTTATAAAAATTTATTATTTTCATTCTTAATTTGTTTTCTTCCCTCAAAGCCCTACTCTGATCAGTCTATTAATTTTATTTCTAAGTAATATTGAATTAATTATATCTAATAATGTTTCTTCCACATCTGAATTTCATTTAAATGTACTAGAATTGATCATTCTAGCATATAAAGTAAATTATACATTCAGCTGTTCTCTACAAATTTAATAGATAATCAAAATATCCTAAGGAACCAAGTTTACATTATTTTTTCTCTTCATGATGGATATATACATGTGTTCCAGTTTTTACTGACTTCAGTGACATCATATGGTATGGTATCCATAATAGAAAGATTTAAACATCCATATTATTGTTTTTGAGTTTGTTTGAGAAGTAAAGATATCAATAGTTAATTATTTGCTAAAGAAATATAAAATTAGTGTGTCATACAAGCATTAGTTATGACACCAATACCTTTTTCTTTCTGAAGGAGTCAATGAGGTTGACGACATCCTTCTTTGAGAGAGGAAAGCTGATGTGGATTCCCTTGTAGTTTTCTGTATTGGAAGTGGGAGAGCTGGGGTCACTGGGAGACTCGTCGTCGAACCTGTGTTCTGCTGTTGTGTCTGCAACATCAAAATCGAAGTTTAGTCGCCTTCAAGGCACAATTAAGAGCTATTCATTTTTTAAAACTTATGTAAACATACTAATAAAGAGAGATAGATACAGAGAAATTGTGAGAAAGAATGAGAGGGAATAAGGGAATGAGAAAAATGTTATAACGTACATCAATATATCGACATCCGTCTTCATGAGGAGAGAAATAGTCAAGTAGGTTGTTAAGTCCTGACTGACTAGCGTTGTATACATATCTGTAGCCTCCTATGATATTGTTCTTGTTTCAGTATTACGGTGTTTTCTATTAACATCCTCCTCGAGAGTTGTTGGTTGTGCGTTTTAGTTGTGTGTTCACGTATTGCTCCTGTTCGAAGGTGCATAGTTAGACGGTGAGATAGGTGGAAATCATTCCTATGAACGAGTGTTGTTGGACTTCACAGTTTCCAATTGAGCAAATATATATATACTTAAAATAAACTGTGACACATAGACAGAAACATAACAAAGACTCACTTTTCAATATTTCAACCGTAATGGCGGTCGTTCTCAGGAGAAGAAGTGAATTGACTGAGGGACGACATTCAACTAAAGAACTCACTGGGTGAGGGCTAAAGCAGTACTGCCGCAAAGGAGAAAAATAAAAAAGGAACTAAGGAGTCGAGATCAAAAAAAAAATTGTTTTTAAAAAGGAGAATAAAGGTGAAGAAAACAAAAAATAAATAAAACAAAATATGTTTTGTACATCTTCTTTATGTGTACATAAACAAGGGAAAATGAAGTCTTCACACAAAGTCGTTTATTGTCTAAAATTATCCTGAAGATGTATGTACACGAAGAGTTTGACATGGTAGATTTCTAATAAACTCTTTTGGATATACTTGATTATCTCACGTTATTTCAAATGTTATAACTTACAGATTGCAATTGCAATTATAATAACAAGATGACATCAGAAGAATAGCAAAATAGCAATATAAAACCTTGTGCTAAATGCTACACCAATTTTATTAAACTCCTTATATACCACTCGACTTACTAACAATGAAAATAATTAAGTACCTACTCATCTGAACCTTGTAGAAGCTATCAATCCAGCCACCAACCTTCCTCAACCTCACTGAACAATTACATCATCCACTGACTATATCTTCAACTCTTGACTGAAAACAGTTTGCACTACAGAAAACTAGGTACAACAAGACCACATGATCGCGATTATGACATGATTGTTATACAGGCAAACTTAAGATCCGACAGGATTACTAACAATCCAAGTTACAGTAGCACAGTAATCAAGCAGTAGAAGGCATCTGATCTGAAACTGCTAGTTACGACGTATAGCAGTTATAATATATCATTTTTAGGAATGAAATGAAATACTTTAAATAAATAAGTAAATACTTCTATATAAATTTTGAATTATAATAATAACCGTCAGTACAATAATTATTACTTTATAAATTATAAATTTTTCGAAATTGAATTAAACTGTGTAATTTATACCGGACTAAAAACATTTAGAAGGCATGAACAAATCTTTCCCCTTTCTCAGTAAAAGCGCTGTAGAAAGATAGATCAGGTTATGTATTTCACCAGCTTATTGTTATCTAAAGGAGAACTCCTTTAACCTCTGCCTATCAGTTTATTGCATCCTGATTAAATTAATTATAACCTATATATTACCTCCTTTTGTTAAATATTGTTATCACGTTAATCAGAGCCCTTTGAAATATATTTAAAACTTATTTCAGAACTGTTTTCAAACATTATGAATCTCAAAAATAATTTTTTACACACTTGTAAATTTACAAGTGTAAAGGTTATGCACCCTATGCATACGAAAAGTCACCTAAAAGACTAAAACCACTTTGATTTTAGTCTTTTAGTAAAAACTAAAACCACTTTAATTTTTTTCCATAAAACCGTAAAAAGGTGTAATATTGGTTTCATACTCCTTGTTGCTTCTCAGCACTAAAAATAAATAGAATATGAAATTCAGCGGTTACAACTCTTTTAATTTTTGAAATATTCTACACCGACGCATCACACACACACACACACACACACACACACACACACACACACACAACACACACACAAATACACAGACAAACCAATTATTTAAATTATTTATTAATCTATGATATCATAAAGCATATAATTCTAATAAAAACTGTATACTGTATTTTAGATAAATGAAACTAAAATAGATAAAAGAAAGAAAACGACTCATGGACTGTGACGTATTTAATCTACCATCAGTAGCATATAACCTGCACTAAACAAACTACACCTAGTAACACCAAATGATATACCCTGGATAGTACTTTTAAAACTTAAAAGTCGTTTTAAGGAACAATGCAGGCCTCTGCTCTAAGGCAGAATACTCGTACTCCACTAACTGAAAGCATACGGAATGACTAAGTTAACAACCAGTTCAAGGTTTGCTATTTGATCAATAATAAGTCCTGTTTTATAGTAATACTGTCATTTAAAAGGTGCACTTATCATGTCATATATTGATTACTAGCAAATGTACCCGTCTTTGACGGAATCAAAAATTCTATTATACTTGGTATTCCAACATATCAATTATAGTATTATACTAATACTATAATTAGAAATTATAGAATAGTAGAAAACACCATTATTAGTACAGTGTTAAACAAATGCCTCTGTATACACTACATTAGCTGTCTGTCCTTCAGGTTCATGGAAGAACAATCAGTTGAAACCTCTGACTATTGAGCAAGTAAACTACAGTTGACCATGTGAGAAAAACTTGGTTTCGCTAACTTGAATTCCTGCGTTAGATAAAGTCTCCCTTTGCGACTTAGTTAACGTCATTGCGAAATAGACTCTGAGGGGACCTTGCAGTCATTTGAATGGAAACAGACAGTGGTTCGGAAGACTCCCCAATACCACATCCAGTCATTATGTCCGCCTCTATGGCACATCTGTGTAGAGCACGAACTCAGAGTCGTGTCCCGTTGCACAGTTTTTGGGTCACTCATGTTTCGTAACATGAAATTTGTTACTGCTACTAAATTGCAGCATCATTGGTGCTCTTACTTTAAGTTTTTAATCATGAACAGGCAGTCCAGGAGAAATAAATTCAGAGTCAAGAAATTCAATTAGATAATGAACTGCTTCTTCATCACTAATCAATCTCTTTACTGACTTGTAAGTTCTTTCCTCGGCTTCATATAGCGTAAGAACTTGTTTGTTGATTTCTCATGCCTGTTCATATTAAGGCTGAGAATTGCTCGTTTACAAAACATTTATTCTCAATAGATAGTACATCCTTAACTCTGTGAAACACCATTTCAATGATGTCAAATACGCAATATATTCATGTGCGCAATTGAAATTAAAATCAACTAACAATACCTACTTGCCACACCTGTGTATTTTCAAAACAAACTTGTCTGTGAAGTTAGGAAAATACAGCTAAAAGCCCCATAACTTCGCTTCTGTACTGAATTAATAATCTATTTAGAGCCCATATTTTAAGTTAGGCACACACAAATCCAGTGTCAATGTTTCAGCTCGCTATGTCTTATGGTGGCTGAGTTTACTTGTGACAAACATTTTTGCGTTAAACGTCCATAACTTCACTTCTACGTTGAATTTCCAATCAATTCATAGCCTATATTTTAAGTTAGACCTACACAAATCTACTGTAAAAGTTTCAGCTTTATATGTCTTATGGTAGCTGAGTTTACCTGTGACAAAGTTTTGCGGACAAACCGACAAACCGACAGAAATTTTTCTAAGGGTGGATTCGGTTTCTCCAATGTATGAAACGTAAAGAAAACTTGAAATGAGTCAGTTCTAAGCAATGTACAGACAAAATCATTATTTTATTTATAAAGATATAACATCAATGGAGAAAATTCATTACCAGTGGTATCTTTATATCGAATATAATTATGTTTTCTATGTGGTACATGTAGAAAAATCAACAAGATGTATTAGTGGGGCAAAACCTTCTGCCAGGGGATAAATCTTCAATTCACATGTGTGAAAGGATATTCTGTGTTGAAGCGTCTAATAGTGTTTTGATGACAGATCGACTGAACACTGAAGGTGATATATGGTGGTTTCAGCCTTTCTTTTTACGGGAACAAATGTGGATAGTGGTTCAATATCTACTGACGTGAGTCTACCTTCTATTTGTTATCTGTTCTTAGTCCGTTATAAACCTCACAGTATGTCCATCAAATCTGCCGACCTAACAACACTGGTGGAATATACAGTGTAGTACCTCATCAAGTTATGATCTGACTTGCAGAAAAGGCTGGTAGTTGTATATAATGTCTCACATCAGGCTCCCAGGCATAATAATCTCCGCTGTACCATAAATAAACCATTGTTAACCTTTTCTTATGATTGATTATACAGTTTTTTTCATCCAAGCTCTTGTAACTTTACTTATATCGGTTTTTGGTTCCTTCACGGAGTTGAACTTAATTTCTAAATTATTTATACTGTCTGCCGTAATATCTCATGTTTTATTCTATACTATTTAATGTCTGATTCCTTGTCAAAGCTGTTACAATACCAGAGTATTTGAAGAACTGCTCCAGTTATTAGAGAAATATCAATTCAAGTTGTTTCATGACCAAGCAATATTAAACTGTATTTATTTTATTTTTATTTAAAATTTTAAAATTTAGTTTTCATTTATTAATAAACATCTAACGATCCTAATTGAACTAAAATTTATTATAATTTAGATAAAAAAATATTTTTAAGTCATAGTAATTTTTCAAAACGTCATTTTTTGTTATTGACACGTATTGACTATACTGTATTCTTAATATAAAATAATATTTTTTTTTAAAGAGCGTGGAATTAAATTTTTTGTATATATCTATATAGTACAAATCATGCATAATGAAGCTTTAATATATTCTTTATTGATTTCAAAAATGTAATAACATTGGTCCATCAACAATTAAACTAGAAATCAGTTTTATTTTTCAGTATCGACCTGACACGTAATGTACTGTCAACAGTAACCATTTGATCTGTTTAAGAAAAGTTGGTTAAACATATTAGCTTTGAAAAAATCAGAGTTTAAGTTACTCAAATTAATTGATAACTAATCACCCCACCCATCGCAAAACCACTTTTTTTATAGAAGTTTGAGTTTAGAAATAAAAGTCAAAACAAATGAAGTAATACAAAATTTTACTTTTATTTGTTAGATATGTATTCAAATATGTTGACAAAGAACAAACTTTTTATTAATAAAGCTGAGATTATGGTTGATTGGAATTGGGAATTAGGATATCGATAGTAACACTGAGTCGAATTGCAAGAGAATACAATCCCATCAGCTTATATCCTACAAAAAAGTTATCAATGTCCCTGCTAGATAGCAAAGGAACAGTTTATTTTACAGAATGATCTAATGCTTGTATCAACTACTTTTCTCGCTTTTGTAATTCCTGCTTTCAAAGAATTCCTTCTCTTAATATCCCATAAAGTCAATGAGGTCTAAGAGGTAAGGCAAAGAGATTGGAGCAAACTATATTATTTCCATTGTCTTCATTATCATATTTCACATATATTATAATGTTATTTGTATTGGTTTATATTTGTGCTTTCACTTATTTTCCCATAATTATAAGTTTGTATCCATATTATGAAGTACATGGTCACGCAAACAGATCTGACACATTTGTAAATTTAACAAAAGGCAAATAATGTAAAGAAACAAAAAAGTGATGTTATTTCAAAAAGTACATATAATGCCATTTTTTACCATACATAAGGTGTGCTGTGGAAGAATTTGGTATATGGAGTCCGTACTTCTCTGAAGAAGACAACATTACAGTGACTGTGAAGTCTGATCGATATTGTGAGGTCCTAGAGACTTTTCTCAGACCAAAATAGAACATGCTCCACGATATGGACAATATTTGGTTTCAACAGGATAAAAGAACAGCCCACATTTCTCGATGCATAATAAGGATTTTGAGGGAGATGTTCCCTGGTCATTTGATTTCATTGCGTGTTTGACATCGGCCCGCCTGTCTACCTGATTTAAACCGGGCGAATTTTTTTCTCAAGGAATACCTCTAGTCAAAGGTTTACAGTAATTGCCCTCAAGATATTAAACAACTTAAAGATCCAAATCGTCAAGGAATTACTATCACTCCACATGAAATGACCCGCTGAGTTATAGACAACTTTCGTGAACGCCTTGGAAAGTGTGTAGACAATAACGGTTCCCAATTGATTGGTTTAGTTTTTAAATAATTGGTTTAGAATGGCATTATATAGACTATTCGAAAATAAAAACACCTTTTTGTTTCTTTGACCTACAAATAAGTTAGATCATTTTGCCTGACCTGGTATAATTCTTATATCATGTATTTTGATCATGAAACATTGTCACCAATATAATTTGAAATTTATTTATATTTTCCATGTGAATATTTTAAATAAAGTATAATACTTCTAATTATTACATTATCTGAATGTTTGATTTTAGCATTTGTGCAAGCCAGATAAGTGACGAAACAAATTTCGTAAAAAGTGTGTAGTCATAATCTGAAAATATAATACCAAAAGCAATAACAAAAAAAAACAGTACAAAAGTGTTACAATGAAAGTGTTTAATGGAACTAAAACTTTTAAATTCAAAGTTTTCTTGAGCTGCTAGACGCAAGGTTTTTTTTGAATAACACAAAATATGTACACATCACGAAAGTCGCATGCGAAGAGAAGGTCTAAGTTAGAGATTGAGTATTCCAAGCCGGCTGTGATATATATTGATAAATCGACCCAGCTGATAAAGTTATACAATTGTATAAATAAATCCCTTCACTCATATATTTCTCTTTGAAGGGACATTTATTTATTCCATCTCACATAGAATTGATGATAAGTTGATTCAATGATATTCCATTTTAGTTTGTTGGTTTGATTTATTCTATCAAAAATAAATTTATTCTGCTGAATAAACATTTATTTTTTAGTATATTCATTTCAGATAGCTGTAAAATTATTAGGTCGCCACGCAGAAAGTTACTAACTGTTTGAAAGGATCCATAAACAATGCTTACTAAAACGCTAAAACCAAACATATTTTTAGAATAAATTAATGTCGGGACAGTTTACTGTGAAAGCATTTCTACACATCCCATATATAAATGACTAGCTTAAGTACCGCAGTGTCTAAAAAAGACAACTGTCTATATTAGTAATGTTATTTAAGACTTTCTTAATCAATATTTGAATAACCACAATATTGATAAAAGCTATGATACCTTACGATACTTTTTCTTAAAATAAGAATTTAGGAGTCAAACACAAAAGTTTTCGGACCATATGAGTTCCATATTTCAGGGAAGTTTGTGAGCTATATGAGTCCCTGTTCGAAAGAAGTTAAACACAAGGTCAGCGGGTTATATGGTCCTATACTTTAGAGAAGTAGAAACAATCCCTGTTCAAATGCGTCAAACATATGGTCAGCAGGCCATATGAGTTCATTGCAGTAGAGCAGAGGTTCCCAAACTGGGTTCCGTGGAACCCAGGGGATCCTTAATGAACTGTCTGGGGTTCTGTGAAAAATATTTATTAAAAATATTTTTTAAAAGATTTTTTTTGTGTGTATGGATTTATTCTATATTTTATGTGAATCACGAAACCGAATAATGTTTGTATCTACATATTAGTATCTACCCATTAGCAGAAGTGGTCAACATTTTATTCATATTTAGGATGAATCACTAGTCAGTTTTGCAACTATCTGATTGTCGAATTTCCTGTTATTGCAAAAGTAGCACTTCACACATTGCTGCCATTTCCCAATACCTACTTATGTGAAACTGGATTTTCCTTTAAACTGTCATAGAAACCAAATATCAAAGTAGACTTATGCTGGGGCTAACATGAGAATCAAACTCTCAACTATAAAGCTAAAAATGATTACAAAACAAACTCTGTGTTAAAATTGCTAGTAATTCTGTTTTATGTGTTCTGCACTTGTGGAAAATATGGAAATTAAAATCTTTTAGTTTTGAATTTTTATTCCAAAATACACATTGCAGTGAGATTACTTTTTTAATAGTTTTTAAACATACATGCTATTTAAAAAGGCACATGCAAATATTTATATTATGATTGTATGAAATCATTAAAATTTGGGGTTCCTGGAAAAGTTACTGGAACCAAAAAGGGTTCCGCGTTGAAAAAGGTTTGAAGAACTTTGCAGTAGATCAATGAGACACAAGGTCAAAGGACCATATGACTTCTATACTTCAGAGATGTCAAAAACAAGGTCTACAGATTACATGAGTTCTTACTCCAAAGTAGTAAAACACAAGGGCAGCAAACCGAATGCTGTAGAGAAGTCAAACACAGTGTCTGTGGCCCTAATGGTTTTTTTGTTCTAAAGGAGATAATCAGGCTTGCGAGCCATGTGGATCTTCGTCCCAGAGTAATTAAACGCAGTATTAATAGGCAGTTGTAACTTGCCTAGGAGAAGTTTTACTAACTTTTCACCATGTCAAGGTTAGTTTAATTTTTTTTTTGGCGATACAATTGATCGTTTACCACAGTGAAAATACAAATACAATAAGTCATAAGCTCATTCACCAAAATGGCCAACTAAACATAGTATCTTATGACCCTACAAATATTACAGAAAATTTTTCTCTATGGTTTTGCTAAATAATAATGCAAACAAGTAAATAAAATCAAAGTTTCAGTTGTATTTTCATGGCTTGTTACATGTGTCCCTAAAATAGAAGTAAAATATAAAAACACCAAGTCACACGATTTGGCAGATTTTAATAACATTGTAAGTGTATTTACTCCTATTGAAACTGTTTGGTTTTTTCTCAACTATTAACCATATAACATTGAAATTAAATGCTTCAAATTTTAACAATATGTTATATTTTTTATAGGCTTTAAACATTTAAACAAACCAAGCTTAAGGGAATGAAACCGATCTATGGTAACTTTATGGACTAATCGACAGAGGCATCCAATGATAAAGCATAACTTCCATCGTTAGAATGCTTGCTATGTTGAACTGGAGGCAAGGCATACTTAAGACTTGCAGAACTACAATGAAAGTAGTTAAATTACTACTTACATAATTTAACTCACTTGTGAAACTTTGTAATGAATAATTTTTAAATTATCTATAATTAACATTTAACCGAACAAAAAGTTACCAACTTTTGGATTATTTCAAATTATTTCACGACTTTTTGAATTCTATATTCAAGGAAAGGTTATTCACTTTCTATAGGAAGTTATACTAATGAAAATGACATCACCATGGAAATACAAATCAGATATTAGTATATAAATTGAAATTTTACCTGTTTAGAGCAAAAATATGGTAGATCTTACTTATACTGAAACTTACCTATTGTCGAAACATTACCCGTATTAGAAAAATTACGAAACATGACAAAATACCGAATTTATCTATATTAGAATCTACCTTCTGCATCGCCTGTACCAGAAGTAAGTAATATTAGAACTTTTTTGTATGACAGACTAATTTACCTCTTGCCAACACTAGACTTTGTTGCAGTTGACTGGCAACTTTCTTTCGAGTAAATCTATAATTCAGCAGTAGTGAGTCTTCAGTCTGGAATAGAACTATACACAATCACGTAAGGTCTCTAAAATTTAAACTTGTTTACTATATTTTCAGTACGTCTAATAAAGGTGTAACTCAAATTATGAATTTTACAATCCACTTAAAGTAAGAAAGTATTCAATACATTTTCAGCCTAATAGTTGTAAATTAGAATTAATGAAACACATATTTGGTTTTACATGGATTGATAAGTTTGCTTTAAATGGTCAGCAGTATACAGGTTATTTTAGACTTTACTATAAGTTTGGAATGAAAGTGTTTATTTGTGAATAATTCCTTAGATATAATTAAATTTGTATTAATACTTAAAACCATGAGCATTCCACATACAGTGAGACTTTGTTAGAAGACAGCCATTCTCTTAACTGTGACCTCGAGACACACAGATTGCTTCATGCCAGCTCTTTCGAACAAGATCTGCATCTAAACTGTTCAGGATAAGGTGCTAACTCTCTAACCAAAGCTCTTTCATACAGCAGAATGATGATATACAAACATAATATGGGATGAGAATACATTGACCACAATATCACTCATTGTATTACCAGTAAGACCAAAAAATTGGTTCAGTCGAACTCTTCTAACCTTGTAGAATTTACTACTTTCTTTGAGATCTGATTAGAAATGCTACGAAGATGATTACTTCTTGATCGATGCGTCCACATGATAGACTAATTTATTATTTAAAATATCTTACTTACTTTTTCACCCAGAGAAGGACAATCGTTCAGCAGTAATGGATCATCGATCTAGAATTACTAATTATAACGTACACTATGAAGACGTAGATACTCTGCGGTTGTTATATATTATGTATATGAAAAGTATAAATATGCTATCCTTGGAGACTTGTAAAGACTTGAGCTGTCAAGCATTTCAAAAACAACCGTCACCCCCTGTCACGCCCGATGCCAACTTCTACTTTATTATTTATCAACCCCTTTCAGTTTTGAGATTGACACCGTCCTTTGGCTGTGTTTTCTTCAAAATATCACAAATTTGTTTCATATCTCACTTTTACTCTCTCCTTTTATAATCAGTAAACTTAGGATAATCAAAAGTCTCTCTAAACCAATAGTGTTTTACTTGGAACAACATTCAAGTGTATCCCCCGTCAGCTTTCTCTATTACTAGATACCAGCAATTTCTATAACAAAAACTGTTAGTAAGATAAACGACAAAAATAAAGCGCACGCTGAAAACAGAATTAAGAGTTTGTTTGGTAATAAGAAGGCTTTTTATCTGACAAACAGAAGCCCAACAGCTCATGCAGTAGATACGAACACCACAGAAAAAGCAACCACTGAGTACACTTTAGTAGGTAAACACAAGTTCGGAAAATATAGGAAGTTTTGACAGGGTAGGTATAATTTACTGAGAAGTGAGCCTCATAGTAATGGCGTCCACATTCATTTACACAACCAACCTCACAAAGTGACGAGAGAAATATGAGGGAAAAAACTTAGGTTTTAGAAATTGTTGATATATATATGATCAAACCACAATATGAAATGGGAAAAAAAGACTAAGATCTTTCAACCGTAACAAGCTGTCTTCGTCAGAGTCAAAACCCAACTGAAACAAGTTTCTTTCAGTTGGGTTTTGACTCAGACAAAGACCGCTTATTACGGTTGAAAGATCTTAGTCTTTTTTTACATATTATATTGTGGTTTGATCATTGATTGTTATTTCACGTGTTAATGTGAAATCGTGTTTTATATATATAGCGGGTCGCCGCACTGCCTTCCTGCGGGACTCTTCGCCTCCTGATGACGACGATGGTCGAAATATAGAAGTCAGTTATTCCTGTGTCTATCCGTGTGCTATCTTTTTTAATGGGTTTTTATTTAAAAGTCCGTTGGACCGCTTCATGATATATAATATATATATATATATATATATATATATATATATATATCAATGATGAAATCACAATATGAAATGGGAAAACAAAACTAAGATCTTTCAACCGTAACAAGCGGTATCGTCAGAGTCAAAAACCAAACTGAGGGTTTTTAACTCTGACGAAGACCGCTTGTTACGGTTGAAAGATCTCTTAGTCTTGTTTTCCTATTTCATATTGTGGGTTGATCATTGATTGTTATTTCACGTATTTATGTGAAATTTATATATATATATATATAATAAACACATGAAAGAGAAAAAACAAATAAAGACACACACAAAAGACTCACAACGATATTTCGACAGTCGTCGTCATCGGGTAGAAGTCCCTTTGAGTAGCTGAAGCTAACTGAGTGGTAGGCCGAATGCAAACGAACACGCATGCACTCTGCCGGCCGCCCTAGGTAAGCTACTAACTACAGAGAGAAAAATAACTAAAAAGAACAAATAAAAGCAAATAAAAATAACAGAAGGAGAAGAATAGTAAATGAAGCAATAAACAATTTAAAAAAAAATAAAAAAAAATATAAATAAATAATTAAATTAACGGTACAAGTTAAGGCCACGAGGAGAGCGAGCTTTGAGAAGACAGATAATTGCCTCCTCTGAAGTCTTAAAGTAACCCGAGAAGACGGAACAGTGGATATATTAAGGACTTGGACCGGAAGCAGTGATTAAAATCCAGTCCATGGAATTAGAGTGATAATAGGGATTTTTACGTACAAGGAAACCCACATAGTCGTATTTAGACTCGTAGACATACCAACGTAGGTCAAAATCGTGAGCGGTAAACGCATTAACGAGTGTTTCCATGTCTTAATTGTGTTTGATCATTGATTGTTATTTCACGTGTTATGTGAAAATATATATATATATATAAGAAAAATTATCAGAATAACACATGATATAAATATTCCAGTAACTCTCCGCAAAAAAGTTGGGGTTAACGTTCTGAAGTCTTTAACATACACGTCGTTAGAGAATAAGTGAATTAAAGTAGTAAATAATGAAGCAAGTTACGTCATTTGGTTCAAAGTATTATGGAACTGGCAGCATTGTCCCATTAAATTAGAACTAGTCTTAATCTGTTTCGCTATTTCGTTAATTACAATGTCACTCAATTTAATAAGACTTAGGCTATTGTTGACTCTTACAGCAGCTCTTTATGAGTGCGCTATCAACAATGTTTCTTTTTCTTTTAATCGACATAAATATGTAGCAATTTTTTGCTTCTTCCTAGGTGATTAAATGATTTTTTTGTTTTGAATTTGCATGAACAAAGCACTTTTATCATCTTCTCTTCTAGCAGATTACTATGTTGCTTTATCTTAGTAAGAAGATCTTTATCTGTCTGTCAAGTGTGAGCTAATCTTCAATCTGTGCATGTTATTCAGTATATACAAGAGATTTTTTAACTTCTCTTAGATTTATAGACCAACCTATTTAAGTTATCACCACACTAAATAGAACTGACATATCTAGGTCTTTCATAAGAAATAGAATGTCTTTTAATTTTGGACTATAGAGAATTATTAACAAATTCCTTCATAAAAAACCTTCCTCATTTTCACATGATGACAAAAAGATCATAATGCTATCAATTAGTTTTTTGATAATGATAATTACCATATGACTTTATAATCTTGATATTAATGACGAGATTGTGAGAATATGTTGGACCTCTTCTAAAAACTCTTTACTGTAAATTTAATCAACGCCTAAACCAAAGTAAGAAATCAGAAAAATTACTAAAATCTTCAACCAAAACAAGCGGTATTTGTCAGAGTCAAACTGATCATATTACTGCTTTGATTTTACATGTTTATTGTAAAATCTGGATACATATATATATATAATTATATTAGCAAATAAATAAGGAATATATATATATATATATAATATATATATATATATATATATATATATAAATTCAAAACGAAGGAAACACACAGAAAGACACAGACATAACTCACATCGATATTTCGACCATCGTCGTCATCAGGAGGTGTGAAGAGCGAAGAGCGAAGAGTCCCGCAGGAAGGCAGGGCGGCGACTTGGTATATATATATATATATATATATATATAGAGAGAGAGAGAGAGAGAGAGTCCCAGTTTGCTTCTCAACGCGGGTACTTTGCACTTCTTCCCGATGACGACGCATGTCGAAATATCCAAGTGAGTTCTGTTGTGACTTTCTGTGTTTCTTTCCAATGTGTTAAAGATATATATATATATATATATATATAATTTATATTATTATATTATAATTATTACATATAAATAATATATATAATGAGATTAACGCTTCATTTGGCTGCTGGCGCTCCAAAGACACATGCGCAGGAAAAGCACAATGTCCAGTTATTCAGAGAAATGCTTGTGCAAGGTACTAGTATTAGCCAACGAGAGGAAAATGTTGACAAACTGCATATTATAGAGGCTTCATACATTAAAGAAAAAACCCCTCAATTAATCTTCAGGTGAAAGAAGTGTTCGTTAATCTAACAAACAAGAACATAGAGCCTAAAATGAAATGGAATAAGAACGAAAACTGAAACCTGTACTCTGATTGACCAATAAGGCAAGTTTATTGGACCAATCAAAAATCACATCCACTAAAGAAGTTTATATAAGCATCCTTCTAGAAGAAGATTTTACCCGACGATGACCAACGCAATTATGGTCAAAAGCTCGTATGAATTGATGCCCCTTGGAAAATTGATGTGGAAGCTCCAACCACGAGATAGAACAATCGGCCGCAAGATCGAGGCGACCGGTTCAAAAATCGTGAGGGCAGAAGCTGCTGCTACTTTTAACAATATTTGCATACAAGAAGATTTGCTGCCGATTTACACCAATATATATATATATATATATATATATATAATATATATATTGGGAGCAGAACTTCATTCAAACATGTTTTATGAAAAATTATGCCAATTATCATTTGGTGAGTTGCTTTATATCTTACCGGAAAGGTGGAAAGCCATAGTCAGAATGTTAAAAAATTCACTCAAAAAAGGACAAAAATGAAAATTTGCATAATTTTTAACATTATATATATATATATATATTGAAACCCATCAGGGTTACATTCGTTGAAGGAGAACGTTTCTCTGATTCTCTGAATTTCAGAAAGTAACTACTTACTAAATTCTTACTGCAATTAGTTTAATTACAATTAAGATTTAATTGCAATTAATTAAGTTTAATTACAATTAGTTTAATTAAATTAGTTTAATGTAATTTAAAAAAATATGGCATTGTAATTGTATTTTTATTTTAAAAGAATGCACAAATTTCCACTTATTCTATGATTAAACTTCTTATTCATATGATAAATGGACTTCTTTCTTTTCATTTCTTTATTCTACAGACTTAGCTTCTAGTCAATTCCTAGAACCCCTTCTTTAGTAGTTATTATTTATGTTCTGTCTATCAATCAGTTGTCGCGTTTCTTTTATAATTATTTATTCATGTGTCTCAATCATTACTTCTTATTTCTATTTACAAAGCTAAATATATCAAATGTCTACTTAACCATTCGAGAACAGCAGGAGCTAGAATAATATCATTTTTATGTTTGGCCTATAAAATATTGAGTAGATTTCGGAAATCTTAATCTAAAATCAAAATCTCGGTTTTCTTATTAGTTAATTTATTGGTTTCATAAAAATAATTTGAAATGTTATGGTTATGTTGAAATTGAAAGTTAAAAAGTTGATGGAAGTTGATTTAGCTATGCACAAAATTTGAAGAGGAAATAGCTTTCAAAAATCTTTTGTCTTCAAATCAAAGCCCCTTTATTTTGTGTGGAGTCTTTGAATTATCGTTTTACCCCAAACCTCCGTTGTTTAAGTCTTTATGAAAATTAATAATATATTAAATTATTAATATATTATTTATTAATAGATCCTCTATTAATAAATTGATAGATTTATATTAATAGATTTGATATTAATAGATTGATAGATCCTCTATCAGAGGATATAGTAGTTTTATTTCTTTAATAATCATAATGGCAATGAAACCAACATATTCATAAAAAAAAACTAAACTTATTTTTATAAATTCATTCACTTACTGATTGTTTTATACAGTTTTGAGTAGATTATTAGTGAAAATTGAGTTTTGAATAACTAAAATGATATTCCCCTCGGATCACTAAGGGTTAAATAAAATTATCTAAAGAAAACTTGATCAAGGGTCTACCGTGGAATAGAACCGTTTACATCAAACTTTCTATTTAAAAACTTTATTTTAGTTAACATTTTTCTATTGGTCTAGAAAAGAACCCGTAATTGCTAATCATTGCCTTGTTCTTTTCGCTTTTTCACCAAGCATAACGCACGTCCCCTTCCTTACAAATTACCGATCTAAACAATAACATTTCTAGACAATTTAAATATAGGCATACAGGAAGGCTTAACAAATATAAGTCTGATTATTTTGACCCTTCGTCTTCATCAAGAGGAAAAGAAAAACAGTATTAAATTTCAAACTAACATGATGAACATTACATTAGTCGTTACGGATTAGTTTTTGTTAACATCGTTTATGCTAGTTATTAAAAAAATAATAATATAATTTGAAATTTAAATTAGTTATATATAAAAGAATCGACTATGAAACACAAGTCAAATCAATTATTTTTAATAATATAAGGAACTATATTGCAGACTTCTCACAAAATGTATTAAATAGAACTGTAACTTCTACTTAAAGCAAATAAAATTAGAAAAGTTTAATAAAAACTTTTACTTCATCAAAAAATAAAACTATCATCAAAATAAATCTAATAAACAAAATAATAAAAAATAAAAAAAAATTATATATAAAAAACAAATAAAATGTTTTTATAAACAAAAAACAAATTAATTTTTTTATAATTTTTTTATAAATAAAAAATAAATAAAATAACAATAAAATAAAAAATAAAACTAATTATCATCAAAAAAAGAAATGATAATGTGATCCCAATTTTGAAACCTTACTGATTTCTGATACATTTTCATTTTATTTTTTGATTTTTTAAAAAAAAATGTACTTAACTTTCTTGAACTTTAACATTTTTACCACGTTATAATAACTATAAAATTACCAGTCATTTTCATTTTTATACCACGTTTTTCTAGTCATTTTCTGTTTGACTAGAAAATAATTCATTCTTAAGAAGTAACAATAAAGTAGGTAAACAAATAGGTACTCATTGAAATGAATAAGAGATAACTATTTTTACGATAAACATTATGAAGAAGAGATGACTCTGTGGGAAGAGGTTGTAAAGACATCATTTCACAGTAAGTGAGACACTTAGTTGTGACTGCATGCCAGATAACCAGTTTGAAACCAGTTAGCTTAATACCTTTTTTGAGTTAAAAAAAATCGAGAATGTGAAATCATGCCCAATACATGGCTCACCCATAGCTAAATGCAAGCAATGAGCATTTATGCATATGCCGCTTGCATATGAAAGGCGTTAAAAATAATAAAAAAAAAATATTAAAAATATCTACTTCCATCAACTTCAATTTCAACATAACCATAAGATTTCAAATTATTTTTATGAAATATTAAATATTATTAAAATGTTATTTTAATAAATAATTATTAAAATATTAAAAAACACAAAGGCTAGTTAAAGCATACAGCAATATGCAAACCTTACTGCCTTATCCAAACCAGCAGTATTTTTTATTCTTTTTTTACATGCAATCCAAAAAGTTTTCCTTGTCAATATATAATGACTGAATCAATAACTGATCAGTGCTAATGTCCAAGTAGACGATGCACTAATCAACTTAAATAAAAAAAAAAAAAAATAATAACTGATTATTATTTAGCTCATTGATCATTTATACAATTTTGTAATAACTTGAAGGATACCTCACTCAAAGTTCCTACAATCTTATTAAACATGTTTATTGAAGTCTAGAATAATTAATTAATTTGAACGATTTTGGATGGGAAGTTTTACAGTAAACCTTCTTTGAGTACGTAAATAGTAAAGAAATGTTACAAACAATTGCATAAGGTAACTTTTACTGTTTAACAGTGGTATTTAAGATAGATGCAGAGAATCTATTCCTTGGAGTTAAAACTCATAGCATTATGAGAAACAATGTGACCTTTATATAAAGTTTGCATTATACATACCATAACTTGCCCAAATCTGCAAAAGCGCAATGCAGCTAAGTTTACAATACGTGAAAATAATTTGGTTTATATTCGACCAACACAATATCAAAAAGAAAGGGCGCAGTAACAGGAGGCAGTCTCTTTAAACCTAATATCGACAAACACATATTCAAGTAAACTTTGCATTTGTAAACAAAAGAGATGTAATGGCTTCGGCTAAACAGGTTACGAACAGATGTCAAGAGAATTTTTTTTTAATTCTCATAATTCTATTTGATATTATAAAAGAGCTCATATATATTTTGTGTACATGTAAAAATATATTGCGTATGTTTAAATAATTCTAACCAATAAACCTGAATCAATATATTTCATTTTAATAACGGAACAGGTGAATAAAAAACTCTACGATTTTGGGGGTCACTGAAATCAGGAAAACAAAATACTATTACAATGAACATGTAGTTACATAGGTCTGGGATAGAGTGTGAATATAAGGGAACAGAGTGTTTTATAAGGGAACAGTGAATAAAAAACTCTCTTATTTTGGAGGTCACTGAAATCAGGAAAACAAAAAACTATTACAATTAACATATAGTTACATAGGTCTGGGATAGAGTGTGAATATAAGGGAACAGTGAATAAAAAACTCTCAAATTTTGAGGGTCACTGAAAGCAGGAAATCAAAAAACATTTACAATTAACATATAGTTACATAGGTCTGGGATGGAGGGTACCAGTTTATAATACATTAAATATTGTATACAATTGAGGTGAAAGTATATATAAAGAAATTATGAAAAATAATATCATAGGACATGATCTATAAAACAAATATATATACCTTAGTATGATGAGACGTAATTTTGCACTGTTCGGTCTGGCGAGATGTGAAAGCAACTGACGTGTTAGAACATGCCTTCAACTGTAGGGTCCAAAAGTTCGCTTACATTCATTCTTCTGGGAAAACTACCCCCCACTATATCTTAACAATGGCGTCTTAATTTATTATGAGAGCAAATAAATGTCTCATAATATTTCAGGCATTTATTGTATACTGCTTTATCATCTACTGTTTAATTCAAAGGCAAATTATATTTATGGTTTTTTCTTTCTTACACGCATTCAACTTCATTTCACTAAAGTAAAAGGAAGGAAGTTTAGCAAAATTGTTGTTGTAAGTATATACTTCCGCTAAACTTCCAAATTTATATAAATTGATAGCGCCATTACTTAAAATAAATTTCATATTTTTACAACGATAACAAATTAAAAATAATAATTATAATTTAATTTCAAAAGATAAAAACTTTTTTTTCATATTACTTCTAGAAATCATTTAATTTATTTCATCTATTGATGACTGGTTTAAAACACAATATATTAACTGTACTATAAATAAAATATAGCAGTCAAGATGAATTCAATTTGAAGATTTTTGAGATATTTAAACTTTTTTATTTTTTCCTTGATTTAATTTTGTATTTTTTTTGTATCTGAATATATCTGGGATCCAAGACTGTGAAATTTAGTAAATTAATAGTTATGGTTATGATAAGAACTGTATAGCTTTTGGGTAAAACTAGATAATGTAGAGATATTTTATTGTACAACATGCGAAAACAGTTTATATCTCTTTTAACAATTGTAAAAAGAAAAATTCAGTACATAATATCACATAAGCACTACAAAATAAAATTAATATCTTTTGTGCTGTATAATTTGGTCCAATCTACACTTTACTTTACGTTAAGAGAACGTATTATCAAAAGAAATGTCCAGTCAATCAAACTTATTGTTTTGTTACTTGGACGGAAATGCCCTTGTAATGAGTTTATCGCACATTTTATGAGTTCAAGAAATGTTAACGTTTAACGACTAACTATAGTAAAATGAAACTTTGTCTAAAAAAACCAACCAAAAATTACTTATCTAAAAAAACTTCTGAATAATTTTTAATAACCAATTATTCAATTAACTGAGTTAATTGAATTATTCAATTAATTCAAAACGCAATTAACCTATAAAATCTGAAAACACAACTTTGTAAAAATGGAATATTTGCAGTACTTTTCCGATTGTTTACATTGACTTAAAATTTGTTAATAAGATAGTCAATGATAATCCACTTTTAAGGTTTGATAAAATATATTTTAAGATATTTCAAACGGTTCATATGATATGTACGGACAATAACATTTATTAAATTAAAAAAAAGAGAAAAGAATATGTACAATCTATTGTACATGATGGAAAAACAGAAATGATTTTTTTCACTTTTTTAACAATTATAAAACTAGAATGGCGTTTACTGAACTTTACGTTATATTTATTATTTATATTATAAATAATATAAAACTCGTTGACACACAATTGGGTTTTTGTTTCATTTTAATTAGACTACCGTTATTAATTTATAACTAACACTGTAATAAAGTGTTGTACAAATAATAGAATCAATTTAATGATTTCATTATTTTTGTTTATAAAGAAATATTTTGGTATATCTTGGCAGCAGATCTTCTCTCAAGCATATTTTATTTAAAATGATTGCAGTTTCTGCATTCACGATCTTTTTGTTAACAGATTCTAACCTCCTGGCTATTTTCCTTATTGTAGTAGGTAAACTATAAATCAGGTTCGTAAATAGGTTCAATGAACGAAAGAAATGTAATAACGTGATCCAAATGTATATTCACCTTACACATTCAAATTTCTTTCGTTCATTGGACATATTTACTTGGAAATGTCATTGGCGAACCTGATTTATAGTTTGCCTACTACTATAAGGAAAATAGCCAGGAGGTTAAAATCTGTTAACAAAAAGGTCGTGAATGCAGAAACTGCGATCATTTTCTATAAAATAAATATTTATACATCTTTGATAAAATTAGTTTTTGTTACAACAGCACAATTAATACTCATCTATGCCATGAATAATTCAACAGATGATAGTTTCATTATTTAGCGTTCCAGAACATACTCTTTTCTTATTTTTTTCTTTATCTATAAACACTATTTATTATAGCATCGATTTTACAACACAGATGTAATAACGAAAAAATGAAACATTAATATAGGGAATTGAAAACATGAAATCTGTTCAACATTTTAAAGAAATGTTTTCATGAGTTCTATATTTTACTTATATAAAGCAAAATGATTTATGATAGAAACAAAAATTGACTGTTATTTTGAATATGCAATTCAAGACGTTTGAAATATGAAGCTATTTCTTTATATCAGTAAATAGACTGTAATTTAAGAATGGATCTGAATATATTGACTGCCTACACACTGAAGGTTCTAATATTGTGAATTTCTTGAGAAAAGAAGGCTATACATCGACATTGGACAATATAACCACCCACAGGTAAACAAACATCCCTGCTTCCCAACCGCTTCCACTATTGATTTTATAAAACAGCCCAGCTTGACTCAAGTCCTTGATTCATTGTGTTTTTTAGAATATTAGACCCAATTTACTTTTAACAACACAGGATGATTCAAATAAAACCCATATGTCATTGTTTTATGAACACGGTTTTTTTTTTCTTTTCCATTTCTCACTTAGTGGCAAAATGCTAATTGTTGTAATAGTCTACCTGTTTTTCTGGCAATAACTATTCACCTAACCAAGTTATAAGCGGACATTTTTTACTTTTTCTAACTGTACTCCTTTGTTTCTTCAAACATCCCTCTCTGGATATTTGTCCTTTCCTGCGCTTTACACCCTTTTAAATACCACTCTTTCCTCCCACTCTCCTCAACACCTCAGCAGATGTTACATTTACAGTGTGAATGAAAAATTTTTCATACAGGCTATACATAAATAGCCCAAAAAAAATTTACAAAACATTTAAAACGTATTTTTCAGTAAAATTACAAAAGTTAGCTATACTTTAATAGAAACTTCTTGAGAAATCAAGTTAATATACCTGAATATATTCTATTTGAATTAGTTATGTCGTATTTATAATTAATGCTTGCTTGATCCTTTTTAGTATGATGTAATTCTAGCATTTTTCTTTTCTGTCCATCATGTTCTTTAGCTAAAGTAATTGCATTCTGGGAATCAGAAGTGTAACACTTTCAGGCGCAAAATGCAAGGACCGTTGCATTAATTATATTTTAAATTATAAATAACTATATCGGTATAGCGTTCTTTCTAAAAATGGCGTATCTGTTATCAATCTTTATACTTATCAAGATAAATGAGATTGCTTTGCAACTCTTGTAGTGCATTCTCTTTTAAAATAGAGAACAATGAATTTACGAGTACTTCTCTTTTTCATACTACTCATTAAAGAATTGTTTACTCGTTTAAGATAATTTCTCATTATATGGACATCAAAAATATTCTTTCTTGAACTTCCAGATTAATTTTTGCAACGTTTGATGGTTCTGATTGTTGTATTAAACATACAGACCTAAAAACAACGTTCTTTTTTTACTTTTTCCATGTCCAGTTTAATTGAAACCTGAAAGACTGAACGAATCTTGATTCATGAAAAAAAATCGTCTACAGTAATATGTATTACCCACATACATATTAGTTTTCTAAATAAATTAACTATTTGATACAATTCATCCAAAGTGTACAATGACATATATTAATTGTTTATTTCAGATTTTGTTTCATCCAGTAGCTCATATGCTCTTTTATTTTTAATAATCGTTCCATTTCTAGAGATAGGAATTCTGTAAACTTCTTAATGATTTATTTTTCTTTCTATTCTACCCTTCGATATATCATCATACCACTCCTTACAGAAATCGGTTGCAGTAAATAATACCTGCTTTCTCTCTTAACTACGGTTTTCTCTAATATATTACAGTTCCGAAGTTAATATTTTACCAATTAATAAACTGTGTTTAGCTTTCTTCATTACAATTTTTCTTTTTAGAAAGCTTTCATTACTATCAATCTTAATATTATTTAAAATTCTATATTTTACTCATTTGCAAGGCATATCGTATTCCATCTTCTCTGCTTTCTACTTTTCCTCACCATTTCCCTATCTATGCACTATTGACCACCGAGTAGCAATTTTTCTTTTTTTTAAAGAATTCTTGTTTCATTAATGATTTACTTTTAACGTTGTCTATTATTTTTTCAATTTCATCGCACAATTCTTGAGCAGAATACTTATCAAAAGTTAAATTTTAATATTCATGTATATTTACTATATATTCCTTTAGTATTTGTTGTTTTCTTGGTACACCTATCTGTTAGTAAATATGTTTCGTTTATTCTAATAATTGCCTTTATCAATTGATTGCCACTATAAATGTTAAATCTATGAACAACTGTGACATCTTGAAACAATTGGTCTCTAAAATCTAGCAATAACTTTTCACTTTTAAATGAATAATTTGATGTAAACCATTTCTATTTGCATCCCCTTCTTCTGTTAAAAAGCAGCCCTAAGAGGGTGTATAACGTTAGGCAGAGGTAAGACGGTATGTACCGCTAGGCAGCCCTAAGAGTGCATGTACCGTTACGCAGAGCTAAGACGACATGTACCGCTAGGCAGCCATAAGAGTGCATGTACCGTTAGGCAGAACTAAGACGACATGTACCGCTAGGCAGCCCTAAGAGTGCATGTACCGTTAGGCAGAGCTAAGACGACATGTACCGCTAGGAAGCCCTAGGAGTGCATGTACCGTTAGACAGAGCTATGACGACATGTAACGCTAGGCAGCCCTAGGAGTGCATGTACCGTTAGGCAGAGCTAAGACGACATGTACCGCTAGGAAGCCCTAGGAGTGCATGTACCGTTAGGCAGAGCTATGACGACATGTACCGCTAGGAAGCCCTAGAAGTGCATGTACCGTTAGACAGAGCTATGACGACATGTAACGCTAGGCAGCCCTAGGAGTGCATGTACCGTTAGGCAGAGCTAAGACGACATGTACCGCTAGGCAGCCCTAAGAGTCCATGTACCGTTAGGCAGAGGTAAGACGGTATGTACCACTAGGAGGTGTTATGACCGGAAGGCTAGGGAGCACAGCGATCAAAACAGGTATGTACCGTTAGGCATCCCTAAGAGGGTGTATAACGTTAGGCAGAGGTAAGACGGTATGTACCGCTAGGCAGCTCTAAGAGTACATGTACCGTTAGGCAGAGCTAAGACATGTACCGCTAGGCAGTTTAGTCTCTATATAAGGAAGCAACGTTTATCTACTTGGTAGACTTTGTTTCCATAATAATTAATATTCCCTTTGGTAAATTACTAATCCTAAAATTGTGTTATATGTTTATGTTTGCAAATAGACGAAGTAAATATGCCGTATGGCATATTAGATTTAATTAATGTTATACACTGAAGATAGATTAGTAAATGGGTGGCTACTTTCGATTAATACAGTAGGAACATTAATACATATTCAAAATTAAATTGATTGTCAACAAGTTTTATTATATGATTATTTATGATAAAGATGATCATATTTATCATATATGATTATTTAATTACTGTAAATAGTATTTTAATGGAGCTTTTCAGCTTCTCCATTTAGCATCAACTTAAAACTGTTGTATGCAAAGCAGTAAATTGTATATTTCCTTTCTATTGTTATCATAACGACGTTATCTAGGATTCGGTAGTAGATGAAAGCCCTGGTTCTGTCAAGATTGCCATAGATTGAGAGCAAACTTTGAGTTTGTTACTAAAGTAAGTTTATGTTGCAATCCTTGCTTAATTCTCAAGGAACTTATCTCTGTCTGAATACCTCTAGAATGCAAGTAGAACAAGCATTCAACTCCAAGAGCGTTCATGCATAAATCAAATGGGATTATTAATATATCTCATTAGCATTATTAAAATACAGTAATCGTGAAAGAAATTGCTAACAAGATATATTACAGATGATTTATTTTGTGGTGACTATTTTTTTTAATATCAATACATATGGCTAATCATCAACTCATAGGCACACTTGGATTCTATTTTTATATTCTTCTGATAATTCTTCCCCGGCAAATATACTGTTTTCTCCCAATATCTTTCCCCCCATGAGATACAGTTTTTTTTTGGTTTTTGTATAAAAAATCACATTTCTAATATATATATATGTATATCAATGATCAAACCACAATAAGAAATGGGAAAAGAAGACTAAGATCTTTCAACCGTAACAAGCGGTTTTCGTCAGAGTCAAAAACCCAACTGGGTTGTTGTCAGTTGGGTTTTTGACTCTGACGAAGACCGCTTGTTACGGTTAAAAGATCTTAGTCTTGTTTTCCCATTTCTTATTGTGGTTTGATCATTGATTGTTATTTCACGTGTTTATGTGAAATCTTTTTATATATATGTATATAAACTAGATTCACAACAGAAAGAATACTCATAAAAAAGATAGCAGAAAAGTCTCTACTATATTTCTCTGTATTTCTGTTATCTCATTTATTTATGTTCTTTCTGTTCATCTAGTTTATTTAGTTCCAAGAATCCTTTCATTTAATTATTTATATGTGTTAAATAAAAGAAAACACATCAAAAATTCACTAGTAGAATTCGACTCTGTTGTCTTCAGGTTGAAAGATGTACGTGGCTCCAAAGACAGGCCAGGGCTGAACTCAGTCTCATTCAAGAGGCACTAAATCAATGCAGCTAACAACGGAGGGAAGGGAGATAGGATAATAGTAACAAAAATCAAAAATAAATAATGCTAAATAAAGACAAATATTTTAAAAATAACAAATTATTAAAAATTACAAAGCGAACTATAAATGATAAATTTATGTATAGATTCGTGTATTGATATAAATTCAATATTTATATCAACATTCTATTTTAAATTGTAAATTTATATATATATATATATATATATATATATATATATATATTAACTTAATAAACGGAAAGATGATTCAAGATTAAAACTGGACGCAATACGAGTTAAAAATCAAAGAAGAATAACAAACAAAGTAAAGAAACACACTTACAAACTTGCCTTGGTTTCTCCTTTCTCGTTTCTGCTGAAGACCGAAAATACAGAAAAAGTGTATCTTTATTCTGTGTGTTATTCTTTTTCGATTCTGAACTTGTATATATATATATATATATATATGTGTGTGTGTGTGTGTGTGTGTGTGTGTGTATAAAGTTTAACACATAGGAAAGAACACAGAAAGACACTACAGAAATCGCTTTGACATTTGGACATCCATCGTCATCAGGAAGAAGTGCAAAGTACTCGCGTTGAGAAGCAAACTGCTACTCATATATATATATATAAACAGTTCAAAATTGAAGATAGGTAGCACAGGAAGTAAAAGAAACACACATACAGACTCAAATTTTCGGGTAATCCGTCTTCAGGAGAAAAGATACATATATATATATATATATATAATATATATATATATAGGTGTGTTCTCTAATCGGGGTTCGGTCAATTTTCCAGGTTAAAAAATCAAACTCTCGTTGCCAACGTTTTGTTTTTATTATATGATTAATGATAATAATTATATGATTTCTTATTATCCTTTGTTTGTAGGCTTATGAAAAAGGTTTTAAATAAAACCGAAACGTTGGCAACGAGAGTTTGATTTTTTATCCTGGAAAATTGACCGAACCCCGATTAGAGAACACACCTATTCTATCAAACGGTCGATATATTATTGAATCTGTTATATATATATACAAGTACATATATAAACGTTTCACGATGAATCAAAAACAAAGAACTAAGGAACAAGCACTCTTACTGTCTCTAATTTTCGGTTGAACCGTCATCAGGAGAGTTGAGAAAGGGACACCAAGTGCACTTGTGAAGTGACGAATTCAAATTAGTTCATATTGACAATCATAATACTACTAAGTTGAAAACCAATTAGACGGGAGGTTTGTATCTAGAAAGTCTGTTATGAAGAGTTTAATAAACATTCATAAATGAAGGTCTGCCCTAAATATTCACAAAACAGAAAAAATCATATTTATATTTGCAGACATGTAAGCCTTAATAAAGGCTTGTTTTTATTATTTTTTTTTTAGTTATATTCAGCATATGTAGATGTCTATTGTGTAGCAGAATGTTTGAAAGGATAAAAATATTACTTGATTCTAATTTCATTTATTCTGTTCTGAAATAACTAGTAAAAGGACATTTGTTTTAAAATTTAGTTAATTAGTAACTCAATATGTTTTAATAATATAAGCCCCCTCCCACTTTCTCCCCATAAATCTTAAGAATATACAATAGCAGATTGTAGTAATTGTGTGGCAGAAAAGATCTACGAAACGACTCGGTGTAATTCAATTTCGAACTTCCAACACACACTAAATTCCAATTCAACCTTCGACTGGAAAGTGTAAAATCCATTTCCTAAGAGCAAACAACTCTGTAGATAGAACACTGTTTGCTGTCCACGACTGTCAGGTATCTTTTCGGACCCGTTTCACAAACACCTGCTCCTTTTTTTATTTGTCAGAGTAAACATTAATAAAGAGGAAATCAATTACACCAGGATATATGTTTTTCTTTGCAGAAATATTTTTTTAAATTGTAGAATCACAAAAATTTATAAGTGATCACGGATAAGTGATGACGTTTGACATACAAAAAGAAAGTACACTTTGTATTAATAACAACGCTCTGACATCCGATTGATAACAACCAAACAGATAATTAATATGTGACAAACAATATTATGCAGAGCACTTTTATAAAAAATTAATTAATACATTGCCGTCGTATGCAGCATTAACTTACAGATTAATTTTCAATAAACAAAAACTAAAAAATTGACCGAATCCCTATTAAATAATATACCTATTCTATCGAACAGTTGATATATTATTGAATTTCTTTTATATATATATATATATAACCAAAAAATTGCCGTCGAGATAGAAAGAGCACATACAAAGGACTGAAAAACCTGTTTCTGTACTTTTGCATTTTGACTCTCAAATTTTTTTCAAATTAGTACCAAGATTTCATAAAATTCATTTAAATCATCAATAAGTAAGAAATTAGTACAAAATACAATTATACTCGTATTACACAAAAGTTTAAAGTTATGCAATTTTTTTTTGTCATCTTGATAGTCAGCTTGAATCATAAACTTGCATATCATTAAAAAAAGTGTTCAGATACACAATTAAGACTTTCATCTATCAGAAAATTGTTGAAATTTCGATTGATCAAATTTTTATTAAATTCAAAAATAGCTAGTATAGTGTGGCTAAAGGACATAGTTTTCGGGCAATATTGCCTTATGAGACATTTACTGTATTACCAATTTAAGTGTTTACAGAAAAAAAAATCCCCTAGACTAATTAAAATTTATATGCTAAATGAAGCTGCAGAAATTATTGTTCATTGGAAGAGGTAGTATAAATCTGAAAACTTGAACTTTATTCGAAAAATTTGAAATTTTCTACACTTGTGGAATTCGTTTATAGAAAAGAGATATTTTTTTATCAGAATCGAACCAAAAAAAATTAATAAAGGTTAATATTTGGTAAAAAATCATGACTGTGTAAAAAAAAAATATTTTAACACATAAATATATAATCATTTTAAATATTAACGAGTACTATACGGAAGTATAAATTTCATTATCATATACAGTATTTTAGGAAATTTATATTATTGGGAAAAATTATCTGGCTTGATAATTAACTTCTTGCTCCACCAGTTTAAAACTGATGATTTATGTTTCTAAAAATATAACTCTCTTTTTCTTTGCACTGTCTCTCATCTACTATGGTACAATCCGTAATATTGTTTTGTACAAGTTTTTTATAAAATTTTATAAAATGAAAGTTTTGTATACATTGTCAAGCATTTTAACTATTCAATTATCATATTATTCCTTTTTTCAACTCTCACCGGTAAATAAAAAAACACCTTTAGGCAATAGAATTTCTCAGTAATAATTCGGAACTTATTTGAACCATTTATATGGTTCATGTCACCTATCCAAGTAATAACCAGGACCAAGTTTGCTTAACTAGTGAACTTACGAGAACTAGTATATTCAACATAGGAAGGATAGTTGACTAATAAACTTTTTATTATTTAGGAAATCTATAGTAAATGGAGAATGTATTAAGAATGAATAAATAAATTTGTGAAAGATAACATGTATCAGAAGATATTATTCATCATGTCTTAGTAGCAATGGTATTTGAGGAGGCCAAAGGTCAGAGCTCAAAGCCGCTACCAACCTTCTTGCCAACTACAATTTTTTCTGTGCAACAGAAACAACCAAGGGCTAAGGAAAACGAGCCCTTCTCTCTGCAGACTAATTAAGCGTCTTCACAAACTAATCCACCTCAAAAAACTGGGAATAATATAACATTTAAGTCTGCAAATAATATTTAATTATTAGAAACAACTAAAAATCTGGAATGGCCTACACTCAACTTTACTATAAGTAATCATAATATCATACATTTTGGGTATATAATTTATAATGTCCCATTTAGGCATAATATAAATGTCTAAGCGGGAGACGTTTATTAGTCTTTCATTCTTGGAGTTAGTAAAGGTAGTGATTGATCCACTTATCAATATATATGCTCATTTGTATATATCACACGACTGATCATATAATATCATTAATATAACTACAACAGTAATAACATTTTTGAAAAACGAAATTGAAATTTCTTGTCACGAAATAATCTCCTGCAATAGAGCATTGCTTTTGTTCCAATTCCCAATGGAGCCCTTATAGTTTCTCCTATATTGAAGGATTCAGTGAATTCTTCTTACATCACATATAAGTCATTAAATTGTTTCAAATTTGTTCATTATACCACCAAACATCATATTATTTCAGTGGATTCACTCAAAAAAATTCTAAGTCAATGAAATAATGAAAATAAATGTAAACATATAAGACAAGTATAAAAACTAAACCATTAGACCAAGATTAATATTCAGTTATTATATTTCTTTATTTCTCTTTTCCGTAATTGAATTAGCATGAATTTTTTTTATAAGTGTTAATTTTTAGTTCAATTTTTTAGAATATTTCATTGATTTTAATGAACCATTTGGCGTCAAGAAAACATTTTATCAAAACAGAAAATGTACTTTCAGGCTCCTATGTTAAATGTAATTTCGAAAAAAAATATTCCAACTCATCCTCCCCATAAAGTTCTATTTTTAGGCATAGTTTTATATTGATCCATCAAGAGTATGGTTTGTATTGCTCTCACATGCTTCCAGATTTGAATATGAGTAAAATTTTTTAAATTTTATTGAAAAAATTGTTTCCTTATTTTAAAGATCTAAGAATATTTTTTGTTTGTTGCTTTTGTAGTTTTAAGGATAATGTAAAAATTTCAAGACTCTAGAATTAGTAGTTTAGGAGAAAAAAAATGTCTAAAAACGGGTTTTTGGAAAAAAATATGACTTTTCCATCATGCATAATTGGTCCTAAGCAATAAGGTTCAACTACACTATGAGGCCCATTTTTGTGTTAAATATCAATTTGATCTATCAAAGATTCTGAATCGTAGCGTGACCAGAAACTTTGGATACATACTCACCTGCCCATACACACACACAAACATCATCGGAAAAACTTCATAAAACGACTTCTGAGACCTCAAAACATGTAAATCCATCAAAGTAAAATATAGAATAATTATTGAAGGTTTAATAACATTTGAAATATGAAAACGTTATTCATTTGTGTTTTTTTTTCAATTTTGCAATTATAATATGTTGCATAGTTGTGTTATGGACCATGAATTATAATGTAGAAATAAAGAGAAGTTTAAAAAACTGTAACACATTGAAGGAATTTATACTAATTCTTTATTTGCTTCTGTTATGTTTTAATATTTGTATTAATTCATTTTTAAAGCGTAAAACAAGATTCGTATCCATAATGAAGTAGACATATCATTGCTAATAATTAATAACACACTTCAATAATTATTAACACTTATAACACTGAATTCTTGAAAAAATAGTTGCATATTTGCAAGGTAAAACAAAAATAGTTCAATAATTAGCTGTTATAAATGCATTTATTACAACTCATTATCACATGGTTGTAAGCCAAAATAGATTTTTCATTTTGGATATCAATAACTGTTAATATTGAAACAATCTACTATTTTAACTATTCTAATAAATAAATTAATATTTTAAGTGTTAAAATAAATACTTTCAACACTTAAAAGTATCTTCCTAAACAAAATAATTTTTAATTCATTGTCATTAAAGTTCATATTTCTTTCATATCTTAGAACTTTAATCAAACACAGAAATAATAAAACACAACAACTAAACTAACTAAGCAACACAATTAAAACGGAAAAAACTGAGAAATTAAAAAAAATTGTCAACAGTTGTAATTTATTTTCTTATTTAATTTCAAAAAATAATTTAAAAGACTAAACACTCAAAGAGCATTTTAGTTCAAACACTAAATAAATTTGATGGAAACAATGTTATGAATATCATCCTTAAATATTTAATATTTCTTTAGTCTGAATTATAAATTACAATGTAGAAATAAATAAAAGTCCAAGATCAACCATCAAGATCAAAATTACTGATATTTATTTAACTATGCTAAGTCTCAATATTTGCATCAATCCATTTTTAATTATTTTAAAGCAATTTTCTTGTTTTCAAGGAAATAAAGGTATTATTGTTATTAATTAATAAAATAATTCAGTAACTATCGGTGCTGACTTCATGAAATGTTCAATATCAAGTAAAACGAAACTATAATTTTTAAAATAAGTTCATATCACTGAATGAATCTGCAAGCTTTATTAGATGCTGATTTAAGTATAATTAATTTGAACTTGGATCAACCTATATTGGTTTAAAATTACAAGATTTTGACAATGCAACAAGTATTTTTGTAATTGAATTATCTTATTTTCTTTTTTATACAAACATCATCACCAAAGGTATATGTGATGGTAGAGTTTGAATTGCAAATTCAACTTATTGTTGTTTTAAATTTATTATTTTCATTCTAATTAAACTCTGAGTCTGTATTATTATTTCAGTGAAACAAAAATGTTTTAAGTATATCCAATGCAACAAACTTAAGAATATTAATAAAATTAAACCTTATTTAAATTAAAATTAAATTCGGTTTAAATTATTTGTAAACAACAATTTCTAATAAGATATTTAATCTTTTTGATAATAGATCATGTGTGTTTTATCTTTTGTTGATATATTTTAACTAAAACGTTCATTAAAAACTTGAAGAAACACGAATACATTCAAAATGTTGATATTAATTATAACTAAAAAGAAAGAATAGTTTAATCAAAGGACACTAACCTAGATTATAAGCAGCCATCATATTGTTGAATAAAACCTTTAAATATATAGATTATTTTTTCATTTTGTATTAATAATAAAGAAATTAAACAACAATTATAAATATGTAAAAAACTGAGAACATTTTCGTACTTTGAAGTGATTTTGACGGTAATATTTTCCTTCAGAGACTCATTTTTCAAATTTTTGAGGAATAATTAAAACACTACAGATAACTAATTTGTGACTGACTAATGGATTAGTAACTAACTAATTGGACAATGACTGATAAGGCGTCACTTAAGGCAATGCCATCTAGATTATATTCTACGCAGGTTTAACTACTTTTTTTTAAAATGACTATTTGATAAGGTCTCTTTAAAATAAAATCTAGAGTGGCCTACACTAATGGAGTTTATAAAATAATGAATTTCGATCTCCTCAAAAGCTTTCAAATTCAATCATGAGTCACCTTTTTTACATTTTATTTAAAAAATAATTTTTATTGTTCTAAAAATTGAAAATGTCTTTCATTTATTCCTTATCTGACTAAATAAAGAATGTGTACATAATATGGCTGTTTTAAAGTCCTATCCGTATATCCAATATAGTGGTATATGATATCCTTACTTCTTATTATCAAAAACTAATTTTAATTGCTTTTTTCACTATTTAAAATTTCCAATAAGGAAGAATTTCATTAATAAAGCATAGAAAAAATTGAAAAAATCAAAATGCCTAATAAATTTCTATTTATATTTTGCAAATAAACATTTCCTCTGAAAATAAAATTTACTATAATGTATAATTGCTCCGAAACAGTAGTGTTCTTCTGCATTATGGAGCCCAATTTTGTGTAAAATATTATTTTTCTATTTGATCCATCAAATATTGTGGACTGTCGCGTATCCGCAAGGTTTTGGATAACCATACTCCCACGCACTCAAATGGGAAAAATAATGATATTTTAAATAAGAATGTTAAAAGTAAACCGAGCTAAATATAAAAATTAAAATATAAATTTAAAAAAAAGTATACATTTAAATAGTTATGTAAATAAAAAAATATCCAATAATGAAGGTAAAGTACTACACAAAAAAAATAAATAAATAAAATCTGGAGTGGCCTGAACTCAACTTTACTGTAACTATACTTAACATCATCTTATTTGATATATCATATATAATCTGCCATTTAGGCAAAATATAACTGCCTAAATGAGAGATGTTTATTAGTCTTTCATTTCTGGAGGTAGTGCAGATTATCAATATATATGTTTATTTTTGTATATCACACCACTCATGTATATAATATCATTAGTATAACTACAGCAGTAATAACATTGTTGAAAAGCCAAAGTGATGATTTCGTGTTATGAAATAATATTTTACAGGACAACATGGCTTTTGTTCAATTGCTAATTGATCACTTACATTGAAGATTTAATATAGTTTCCAATTTAACACTTGAAATTTATAATTTCCTATTTCCTTGTTTATTATAATTTCCTATTCTGTCTGCAAAATGTCAGAAACATGTAAGAAAAAAATGTCGTTTTCAGATAATTTTTAATTTAAGATGTAGGATAATTTAATTTATTATACGTCAAAAAATGTTTTAAATATTTAATCATGTTGTACATTTTTGGCCTTTTATAAAATTATTATACTTGAAATTTTCTTTAACTTTGTCAAAAATTCAATTTACTCTGAGGGAGTGTTATATTTTTTCCTGCGTGCTGTACTCTTGTTATAAGGTTGCTGTAAATGTATATTGAGAAAAAATGTATTAGTAATTAGCCAGTTTTGCATACTGAAATCAAATTGAAAGCCAAATTTGCAGTATAATTTAAAACTTTTATAGCTGGAAACTTGAAATTTTTAAAAATAATATATTTGGACTACTACACTAGAATAGTGAAAAAACTGGGTATTTTACAACGTGATAGGAAAGAGTCCATTCCTCATACTGGAATATTACTCAAAGTTAATATGATTCATAAACAAAAAAAAAATACATCTGGCATTAAGTATTGTTGAGGAGTGCAACAGATGTTTTGATTAGAACATTTTGTGAGACAAATCCATCATACCATGGAAAGGATCAAAAATTATACGTTTGATTGGTGTTGACTTTTTACATGTAACAATTTTATTACATCTTATATTAAGTTATTAAATTATTTAAAAATCTTTATTAAACCTCTAAAAATCAATTTTATTTCAGTGGATTCACTCAAGTCAATGTAAATAAATGTAAACAAATACGATAAGTACAGTAAGTAAATCATTAGTCTAGGCTAAACATTCAGTTTTTATAGCTTTATTACTCTTTGTCGTAATTGAAATTTCATGGTTTTTTTTATAAATTGTTAATTTCTTGTTCAATGTTTTGGCAAAATTTCATGGTTTTTTAGAGCTGTTTATTGTCAAAAAATATTTTCTTGAAACAGAAAATATACTCTAACGGTCATTTGGTAAATGTAATTTTGAAAAAGACTCTATCACGTCATTCTCAACATAAAATTCTATTTTTAGGTATAGTTTTATTTTAATTCGTTAAATGGTATAGCTTGTATTGCTCTCACAAGCTTTCTGATTGGATTATACGTCAAAATTTGTACATTTTATAGAAAAAAATATATGCTGTTTTTTTTAAAAAATCTGAGAATATTTTTATTTTATTGGTTTTCTGACCTCCTAGATAATGCCGAAATGTCAAAACTCTGGAATTAGTAGTTTAGGACAAAAAAATGTTGTTTAAAAACAGGTTTTTGGTAAAAAAGTGACTTTCCCATCATATACGAGTATAATTGCTCGCAAACGATTTCGACTCATCTATACTGTGGAGCCCATTTTTGTTAAAATATCTATTTGATCCATCAAAGATTGTGGACTGTATCGTGGCCACAATCTTTGAATACATACTCATTCACCCACACAGATACAGACATCATTGAAAAAACTTCATAAAACGATTTCTGGGACCCCAAAACATATAATCAAAATCTCGAGATCATATTTTTCATGTCACTATACTTTACTAATGGTAAACTAAAAATGTAAAAACTAGGGAGATGCAAACATAAGGTATGGAGAAAAAGGCAAAATCATCTTCAGACTCTTTAAAGACTACTTCTAGTAATCAGCAGTCCGTAAAGAAAAGAATGGTCTTTACCAAAAATCAAGGGCTTGATGTGTTTGACACGAGCCCCAGGAATGATCACCTCTTCATTTCAAGTATTTTCCTTGATTCACAGTGCCAAATACATTAAATTGCTATGGGAAAACAAAATAGGACTCTGAATATACTAATCAACTTCCTGACCCAACCATATCACTTTTAAGTTTTAAATAAAACTTTCTTTCCTAGCTGAATGTTTTAATAATTCTTGCTTTTATTCACTTTAATCTTTAATTCTCCTCAGTTGCCAAGACGCACCAGAATTGAGGTAAAGTAATCAATTTTTTAATTCAATCTAAAGACTCTCTCTACCTCTCTCAGCATCCAGGTAGAGATGAAAAGTTAATTTAAAGTGTGTCTAATTCCGCTTTAAAAAAAAATTATATTTCAAATAACTTTCAGTTTAATTTTCTATCTTACTGCCGAATTTTGGCAGGAATTAAAAACCCATCTCGTACAATAATTTACTTAATATCTTAATTAAGTGCGGCAAGTTACAGATTGTTAATACTATTTAAAATTATTACTGAATTATTGAATTGGAAAACAGCTATTTTTTAGTCCAGTATTATTGCTAGATTTCGCTCATACATCAGTAGTAACTACACTACTTCCACCGACTTGACTCTAGGTTAGGTTTCGTTAGGTTTATGCTGCAGTCTCACAAGTGAACACACATATGACCGAACAATGGTCCTTGATTATTCTACACGATGAACATTCTACATTGGTAGTCCTAATTTTTTTTTAACGTAACTGACTTCGTACAGACTCGGAACCGACGGCTTAACGACCTCTCCGAGGAATGACGTGATCAGATTTATTAATTTCCCACGTGAAAAAATCGAGGACCAGAGTGAGTATTAGCCCATTTCACTTGTCTTTAACAATTCTAATTTATGCTTTGTAAAAATAAGTAAAAAAATAATTCATTACTTTTATGGTCTTGAATGAAATACTAGCACAAAAGCCTCAATATATGGACCAAAATGATATTTTCTGCTACGATATTTTACAACATAGTTTAGTGTCAGTAAACTCGCATATAATATTTCAAACACCCTTACTTAACACTGATAATTTAGTATCAGAGAGGTTTCAGGTTTGCGGGATAATATTTTGTGCTCCAATACTAGAAATCAAAGTTAAGTATTATAGCAACATGCGTGGTAATAGTTTGAAGTCTCTTGCATGCCACCATAATCGAGTATGAGAGAGATCTGAGAAATTATGTTTTTGCTCTATACTTAGTTTAGTTTTAATGCAACTCGCGTGATAACGTGAGTAACTCTTCGTTACCTTTGATTGACACCATAAATAACTACTAGTGTTATGGCATTGTGAGGTCTTTTGTGTGACACAATATTTCAGCGTTAATATACTAAGTGATGATATTTTGTGCTCCAATGGTTGACAACATAGTTTAACAATTGTACTGTTTGAGTGACGTTATTTTGAGGTCTCATGATTGACAGTATGGTATATAATCAAGACGTCCTGCGTGATGGTATTTTTTAAATCTGCATATATTATTACTGTTGTTCCTGTTACAATATTTGGTATTTACTCTACGGTGATTTATAATTAATTGCTATCATAAAGGTAAACAATTTTTTGAAAGGCGGAATATTTGGCTCGGAGTTAATTTTTTTTTCTCCGGTAAAATTTATCTGAAAGAAGTGGAATCCACATATGCAGTTCAAAATAGTTTAATTCTCGTACTCCACATTTACCAACTGTAAACAATCTATTTGAAACCCAATTGGTAAAGTAGCTTTCTACATTAAGTCGCCTCATTGTAAACCTGGCAGGTATGTACGAAAGATGCATAATATTTTTATGCTCAACTATATAAACCTATTTCATTTCTTAATTTGTCTCGAGTTACTGTTGTAAATCATTAAAGTTTTTAGAGCACAACAACGTTATTACTCACTGGTAATACGTAACACAATGCTTCTTTTAAACTTTAGGCATTTAGGCAGGCAATAAACTAACTCTGATTGTAACCCAAGGTGCTCGCAACGATGCGTACTTCAGAGTCTTCAATACTAAGCAACTAAATCAAGGGATGTAAACTGAGAATCATTTTATTGCTTTTTCTTAAATTATAATAGCTAAATATTCATAGCCTGATTGATTTAATCAATTATGGTTAGCCGGTTTTAGTCACGCCTTTCTCCAAATTGCCATGAAGAGGCAAAGAGGTCTACTCGACCTGCTATGTCATATGTCGTGCTATGTTTATTTTCTCGACGAACCTTATATAGTCCGAGACAGTTGATAGACGCGCAAGAAATATAACATAACTTTAACCTAAGCAGACACGCTGTAGAGGATAGAAAGTATCGAGAGTGGCACTGAAGAATCATAACAACTGCGTTGCCAGGCTTAACATGGTTGATATCAGTGTATAACGGTATAATTTTTCATTAGTCAGTTTGCTTGTTAAGCATTTTCAAATGACTGGGGTAATATTTTAAGAAATGGTAGGTGAAATTAAATGTAGACCAAAAGGATAACGTTGCAGTGAATAAATAATTCCTCTTTGTAGTTACCTCCTATTTGTTGATATATTTTTGATATTCAACTGTTCAGTCTGTGGAAGTTTGTAGTTTGTTATCAAAAATAATATAAAGCAACTCACCTTAAATAAAACACATTTGTATGGGCTCTCTGTATCTTTAATTCAACTGACACTTATGTCATGAAGTTAAAACAACACCTCTCCCCTAAGAAAAAAGAAAAGCTATTGGAAAACTGTCTTCTGAGTGACATGAAAAAGAAGCTTAAAAAAGTTTTTAAGGTAGAGCTGTCTAGAAAGAATGTGAAAACAACAAAACAAAAACTAACAAACTTCATTTACACACATAAGCCACAAAACAACAGTGCATAAGACGTGATTGGTTTATGTATGTAAGAGATCCACTATTGAATCTGCTATTGGAACAAAAGCCATGTTCTCCTGTAAGAGATTATTTCATAACGCAAACTCTACACTTGAGCTTTTCCAAAAAAAATATTACTGCTGTAGTTATGCTAATGATATTATATGCATCAGTAGTGTGATATACAAAAATAAACATATATATTCATAAGTGGATCAATCAGAATCTGTTCCACCTCCAGGAATGAAAGACTAATAAACATCTCCCATTTAGACATTTATATTATACCTAAATGGGACATTATATATTATATACCCAGAAGTTTGGGTAATACCTATAAGTGTATACAAAACCTATAGAAGTGTAGGTCACACCAGTTTTTTTTTTAAATAAAAAATGTAAGCTTATAATTCAATAAGGTTAACTATTATATATACCTTCTGGATAAAGTAATCATCTTTTTACCGAAATTGCTACTAATTACCACTATTGATATTTCTAAACTCATACTTTGAGGTATGAAGCAAGAAACGTTAGCCATACTGAACTGATTTCGGAACCCTTGACCTACGGTGAAGGGATTAGTATTTGAAGAATTAGTATTGGAACAATACTAGAAATCAAAGTTTAGTATTATAGCAACATGCGTGATATTACTTTGAAGTATGTTGAACACCACCATAATTTAGTATGAGAGAGATATGAGACATAATGTTTTTACTCTATTTTGCTATACATAGTTTAGTTTTAATGCAACTCGCGTGACAATGTCTTCGTTAGCTTTGATTGACACCTTAATATGGAACGGAAACCTTACCGAAGATATTTTTCAATCAAGAATTTAAATCTCCTGTTAGCGAAATCCCAATTCCTTCTGTCAAAACTGTATTAATGTGATATTGGTATTCATAAAATCATTTTATGGAATTAATATTTCATAAATTAGAAAGTTAATAATTACTAAAAATTCATAAATAATTAACTTTTTCTTTACTTTAGTATGTTGTTTTAAACAATTTAATTGTTATTTAAAGAATTTAATTGAACAAATTTTAGGTTATCTAAATAATTTAGTGAAGTTATAAAAAATTTATGAGCTCGGAAAGAATTCAGAATATTGTTATCTAAGGAAGGTTGTTCTTGTAAGAAATGTTTTTGAAGGAATCTTAAAAATTCTTTGAAATATTATTTGAAAAATATCTTAGTGCAGTGGTACCATGTCTTCGAAATTTAATTCCAACTTCATGTGTCGAAATGGCCGTATGTTGAGACTAATTTTGACGTAAGAAAACAATGATTGTATTAATGTCTTCCACAGCTCAAAAACCTGCGATAAATCCGAAAAAAAATGCTGCATAATATGGGTATAAATAGCAATGACACATATATAGGAATTCTTAAATTAGACAGAGTTGAAACGAATAAATTATAAAGAAAGAAAGAAATTATAAATAAATAAAGTCTAGAACATCACCTTGCCTTAGTGACTGACAAATAAAGGACGGTGGGTGTGTGCGGAGTTAGAGTAGGATACGATGGGACTTGCAGCATACCGTAACTTATACTTTAATTTCCATTACGTAACTTAGCTTTTTCTTGTTTTAAATTGTATGCTTTACTTAAGTAAAACAAAACCTAACTTTCTACATTCACGCAGCTTACTTCAGGTTTTTTCCGTCTTTTCTTCACTTTCACTCCTTTCTTTACAATCAGTGTTCAACGCATTATTTTAAGTCGCATCTTGAGCAAATCTTTGTATCTCGAAAAGAATTTTGGTTCGAAATTTAAGTGGTATATCGATATATTGTCGGTACGTTTGTAAGCCGAGATACCACTGTGTAAAAAAATAACGTAATATTATATTACGTTAAATAAACATAATGATATATCATATAAACATCATGATATATTTCTTTAAAACATTTTGAATGGAAAGTATTACAACTGCTAGTTTGTATTTGAACAAGCCATATTGGTCAACAGATAACAAGTTTCATTTTTTTCTGTTGTGGCAAAAAAAAAAGATGTAGTTAATTTAATTTCGATGTATTCACCTAAGAAGTATTTAATATAATAAGTGTGTTTCAAACTTTAAGTTTATTTGTTGGTATAGAGGGAAAAGTGTTTTCGAAGAAACAAACAATAAATGTGCATTGAACATCTTCTGGCAGAAATGAATGGATGGAATGGAAGACTAAAGAGTTCATTCAGAAGTTTTACAAAGTTGAATACTGCCCAACCACAATACTATGACTGCAGTATTTTACTATTGTTTTAAACGACATCTTAATCTCTTCCCACGAAACCAACGTCTTGATTTGAAGTCACTTAAACATATTTCAAAAAAGAGCAATGGAAAATTTCTTACTTTGTTATCCAATTAAACAGCTTTTCAATAAAACTTATTACTATATTTATAGGTTGTTATATTCTTAAATGATATTTCAGTAGTTGATTTTTATTCAAAATGAATAGTTCAATAAAGTGTAAGAATAATTTAGAGATTTAGGTTGAGTAGTCGTCAGAAGGGTGACTGTGAGATAAAGAGAGTATAATAAGGGTAGAAACTGCGATGGCAGGTCACCTCAAAACAGTTGAACACATACTGTTCGACTGCGTTAAGTTGAACTCGGAGAGGAGTAGGTGGTGACTGCCGGAGGTGCGTGGCCCCCACAGTTTGCAGCTTTGTTGGACGAGGACCTAGTTGGTACCTTCAAAGAAACGGTGGATATATATTTCAATTTACTTAATTAAATTATAATAGCCAGTATTATGTTTGTCAGTAGTCGTGAGTACTCTATTATCATTATTGTTATTATTATTATTATTATTATTAATATAATTTAAGCTGTATTATCTTAATATAATATGAATTATTGTGAAACATTAAAGATTTTAATGCATGTAATGCCTTCTGGTGGAGCATATGGTTCTCTAACAATAAAAAAAAAAAAAAAAAAAAAAAAATAGTAGAATGAACAGGAAGTAGTAACCTCGAGAGAAGAATTAGAATAGGAAGAGGGAGTAAAGAGCAAATAGAGAGAAGAAGATGAGATTGAAAGAGAGAGACAAAAACGTTGGAGGGAGACTTAGAAGGAGAGATGGAAGGGTAAAACGAATACTGATAGGAATTGTGAAGAGGTGAATAGATACTCAAAGGGAGTACAGGAATAGAGAAATGGCACAAAAGAAAAGACGGTAAGATGATAGAAGCAGACTGAGAGGTGAGTACTCAAGTGAGAGTAAGAATCAAAGAGAGAGAGAGAGACAAGGAAAAGTGGGAGGCTTAAAATGAGAAAGAGTGTAGAGAAAGAGAAATACAAAAAGAGTAAGAGTTTGAAGTGTGAGTGTGAAGTGTGAGAGATTGAAAGGTACGCCGACATCGAGGCACTTAATAAGAGAGGAAGATCTGGATTGAAAGGGAGAGATTGAGTAAGAAGTAGAAAACTGAAAAATATGTAATGGGAGGAGGGGGTGGCACAAAAGCGCGTGTGAGATATCCAATGGTTCAAAGAGTTTTATCTTAATTTTCAAGAAAAAATTAAAACCACCCATTTTTTAGAATAATTTGTTAGTATAATAGTTTATAAATGTATTGAATATATATTGACGTGACTGTAGACGTGGGCATGCAAGTTACAGTAGCGTGGACTACCCAAGGCTCTGCCTAGGCAATTTGAGCTGCTCCCCTATAAGAGGCAAACTGGTCATGTTTGCAGTCTGTCTCTGCCTTCACCCCCACAAGTAAAACAACTTACATTTACTTGTATTTGTCCACGTCACGCTGTCAGCCTGCTTTTAACATTAATGAAAAAGAAGGAAAACATTACACAACTTTCTCCTTTACTCTCGTGCACTGAAATAAATAATTACTCTTGTCAAAATAAATAAGAAATATAAAAATCTTAGAAAAACTTTTAACAATGGAAAATATTGCTTATTTGTATCTACAGTTCTGTTATTAAAAACGCAATCCCCTCATAAAAGATTAAATTGCATGCCTTTATTAATTTAAACTTGAATTAATTTACTTAATTTTTAATTAAACTTGAGTGGATCCCGCTTTCATTTCTACTACAATAATGCGAACAGTGCAGACAATAAACATACTGCAGACACACAAAAATATTAATTTATAATTTGTTCATCTTTTTTTGGAATCGTGATCTTAATTTTTATATTATTTATTCCTAAGACCATTGGATGACGAATATTTGATATGCCTATTTTATAAATTAGTTTTTAAAAGAAAACATTAAAATAACATTTACCATAATACATTATATACTATTGAAAAAATAATATGACCAGTGGACCAGTTACATGTCTAACGTAACTGACATTGTGCTTGACGTCATATGACTTTATTAATCTTACTTTTATGGGACATGCCTCCATCATTACACTATTTAAGTTTTATTATTTTAACTGTGGAGTTAAAATTCTAGTACGATAGCAATACAGTGTAACAACTAAAAAAAGAAAACAATAAAGTAGAAGTTAAAATGCTAAAAGAATTTTGTTTTGAGTTTAACGATAATAAAAAATATTAAAAATAATTTTGATTAATATATGCATTTAATGTGGTGAAAAGGTTTTTTAAATTAAACTCAAAAGGGCTATGGATTACTAGAGATTGTTATTAGCCAATTTCTTTTAACATATTTACTAAAATTAACTCATGGTTATTCATAGTTATATTCATGGTTAAAAATTGAAATAATCAGAATTGGTTATTGAGTTATGACGTACACCAGCGGTTCTCAACATGGTCCTTATAGACTCCGGAGGTCCACAGAGGACTACTGGGGGTCCACGAGGAGACTACTGAGGGTCCACAGAGGACTACTGGGGGTCTACAGAGGACTCCTGGGGATCCACAGAGGACTACTGGGGGTCCACGAGGAAAAATAGCATTTAGAGAGTCCACAGCACGCAGTAAGTGTTTCGTGTTAAGTTTACCAGTTTATCATTTATGCATATTTCACGAAAACATACTCGTAACTAAAAAATATAACAACAAGCGTAGCGAACTGACCATTAGAATATTCAAACATAATAATTAAAATATAAGGCCCAATATCCTTGACAGTTTATTATAATGTTCCAATGTGTAAAATGTTTTATGACAATTTTTTTAATGTTATATTCAAAAGTCATTCAGTAACTGAAACTTGTTTCAGTATACTTAATAAAATGATAACAAAAAATATTTTGTTACTGTTCTAAAAAGCCTTTTGTGTTTCGAGATCAAGTTGTAAATAGAATGAAAGTATTTCACATTTACACAATTCTTTCACCTAAAAAGAAATATTTATTCAAAAATTCCCGTACGCGTAATGGTCTTTTTTAAGTATCAGGAGGGGGAGGGGGTCCACATATGTGAAATAGTTCTCAAGGGGTCCACAAACAAACAAAAATTGTGAAACCCTGATTTACACAATGATGATAGCACATGTATTCTCACCATCATTTAATACAATAAAAGTGTTTGAATATTTCAGTCAAATGCCCATAATTGTTTGTAGCATCTATTTAGAAGAGCTATTCAAATGAAGAGAGAGTAGAAGGGCTTTATGTAACGCGTCAAAAGAACGATTCAAATCGCTTAAAGAAGACACAAGAAAAAAACACGAGAAAAGTTAGAGACCAAGAATATTGATGTGTAAATGGTTGGAGACAGTGGTGCAGTTTAGCCCAAAATGCAAGCAGTTTTACACTTTGAAGACAAAAGGTTCAGTTTATATGACCTAATCCGGACTGAAATGGTATCCTGATTCTTCATGGGTGTTAAGTGCTTTGGCTAGAAATCTCTTTATTTTAGGTCTTACTGTGAAGTGGTTTTAACTAGGTTAAAGGTGTTGGTTATGGTCTCCATAAAAGTAGCGAGTAGACTGTGCTGGAGCTGGTAGGATAAAAAATACATCCTAACCTATTTCTGCCATACAGTTATTATAATAAACTAACTAATAATGGCCATCATTTAATAATCAAATTTGTAAAAATCAAAAAAAAAAAACTCAGAGTGTTTTGGTCTATTTGTAACGTTGCAGATTATAGATTTATCAGATGTTTACAGTGCTGTATTTATCATTACAGTATAAAGAAGCTTTGCCTTGTCCATTCTGTTTAAAGAACACATGGGAAATGAGAGGAGCATTTTTAATGATAAAAGTAAACATAATTGTGTAAATGGTTTTTAATATAATAACTTTTGCATTACGAGGTGTTGTTGAGTCATTCAGCTCTACCTCAAGTTCAGTATTATAACACGCTGAAAGCAAAACGAAGTGTCTCAACGAAGCGTACGGTTTTCGGCAAGCACCGCCATACTGAATTGAATGAGTCAAAATCACCATTAACTATGGTAATGCATAAACAACAAAATCATTACTTAAGAATTCAAAATAACTGTTTACAAATTAGTTTTTAGTTTACTAAAACAGAGGTCATTTATGCAAGTGTCATTACAAACATTCTATGTTCTTTACACGATTAAACATACAATTAAACATTCTTGTTTGCTACTTTTTTGTTTAAAGAGTATATGATTTTTGCTAACAAATAAATGGGATACTAAGGGTTTAGTAAAAGAAGAATATATATATATAGATATATATATATATGGCAAGAGGAAGAAGAGGGAGAAAGTTAAGTGAAGCTAATGAGATTGGGTAAATGCAAAATATGCAGAGCCTTGAGGAGAGATAAGTGAGAGCGGCCCACGTGACCACCCTTACGTGACTACTGCAAATATTATTACTTCTTCAGCTTTATTAAACAACTTGATCATTCTTTTGCGAAATTCCATCCTTTGTTTTTAAACATAACAACCACTTGTACTCTATTAACACAAATCTATTCACATTTCTTTCATTTATAAATCATCTCTGCAGTCTATTTTATCAATGATTCCTATTGTAATGTTCTATAACAAAGTGTTATGTTCTTAACACTTCTCATGTATCCCAAAGACACTAGGACTCGTTAGCTATTTCTCCAACAAAACCTTTCTATTAAGGATATTTTGTTAGAAATAAGATAATAGTAAACAATCATAATACAGTACACATATTATGTACTGGCATAAGAAATGAGATCTATAAGATACTTAGAAAAAAAAGACATAGAATGGAAATTATATGATAATTTTTTTAACTTCATAAGTCAGGTTTTTGACTATAAAATATTCTATTACAAGTTTTATATGATATCCAAATCATATGAAAAATCTATTTAAAAAATATCCAAAACGTTAAACTAAATTAAAAACAAAAAATAAAATTGTTATATGTACGTACGTTATATGTAATTTTATACACTTATGAAATTCATAAACTCAATCAAGATTGGACGTCAAAGTCCAGAAATGAAAAAAAGTAACACACAGGTGATCTATTATTCCAAGATAAATTGACAGTTTCTATACATGGGTGTATTTTCCTTTGATTTAATCTAATTTAATTAATTTTTTTTATTATTTGCTCATTTTATGTTTAATTTCTTGGTAGAATGTCATTTTTCCACAGTTATATGTTTTAAAATAAAAAAAGCACTTCCGAAACAATAACGTGTACCTTAGCATTTCTTTTCGTTAATATAATTTTGAATTAAAATCCCTCAACTCATCTCCAAATAAGGTTCTATGTTTATGTATAATTCCTTTCTAATTTATCAAACAGTTTGTATTGTCTCCGCACAACCTTTTAGATTCAATTCTAAGTCAAAATGTTTATATTTTATTAAAGAAAATACAATTTCAGTTGTGAAAAATAAACTCAAAATTTTGGGATATTAAAAATAACCTGAGTATTTTTTTTTATTCTTTCTCTAATTAGTATAATAATGGTAACATTAAAAAACTCTAGAGTCAGTGTTTTAGTTCTAATGTCATTTAGAAACACTTTTGAACAAAAAAAGTCTCTTTTCCGAAACAATAAGTCAAAGCTATATTATAACACCTATTCTGTATAAAATATGGAGTTGATCCATCAAATGGTATGGATCTGCATTGTCAGGAGAGAAATTAGACATCCAAGCCTGATTTTTCTATATCTATGTACCTAAATTTAAAACTATTAGGTGTTATAAAATTATTTCAATGATTGTTTTTAAATAACATTGTACAATCCTCTGCTTTCTGAAAAATAATAGTATACGAGTATTCGTGGCATATCATGGTGGTTATTACTACATTAGATGGCCCACCTGTGGGCCCTGTTCTCTATTAGAACAGGTAGGAGTGATATAAATAGCTGACAGTCAAAGCGGCCACACATACACAGAGGGTGTTCATCCTGATTGAGAGGGTAACTGTGGGTAAGCCTGTCGTGACCAGTCCTTAATCTATTCATTTTAACCTCTTCTCGCCTGAACAGCTACGACATGTTCCTTTGATCATGTCCTCTGTGAATCATTCAGTAAACATTTTCTAACAGTTTCATTCAATCTGATTGCAAACATTTTTATCATAATACGATTTGTATGATATTTCTGAATTAAATACAAGATTTTACCTTACGTTATTTTGAATTAATTCAACTGAGAACGATGAACAGGAAAAATGAATGGTTTTAAACGGATTTATATTTAAGGTAATCAATAAGAGTGGTAGAAGTCTGTCGTACATAGTCATAGCTGATGAAAATGTTAGAATAAAAGAGCTTTCTTAGTGATTTTTAAATATTAAATTGTTTATTATTTATTCTGCGGAAATAGTTTTAATTATTGAAATTTGCATTAGATATGGTCAAGCGTTGTTTTCATGGAGTAAAGTGGGGAGTAATTTGAATTGAAAGTCGTAGAGATAGAACTGGCGCTGTCTATTTCAGCTGTCATTCTAAGTTATCAGCTTAGAGAAGCTTCAGAACACAATATAAACAGCTCCACACTACTGGTCTGCTAAACAACTCCATAGCTAGTTGTGTCTGACCATCAGCTCTTCAACTTCTGCCGGCTCATGCACTTCAACAATGAGTTTAATTCGCTTATTCCAAACGGTAGTGTGGGCAGAGCCAAGGTGTATTCTTGATATTAGATTCAACACATGTGTAGAAATATCATGTGTAGACAACACACATAAAAAATCATGTGTTGATTCTACACATGAAGTTTTAAATATTGATTTACTCAAGTCTATTACAGTGGAAATATTTAACAAGTATCAGACAATGCGCAAACTCTGGACCGAAGGTTGTCTCCAAGAGACGACAGTCACGCAATGTGATAACATCTGCTTTAAAAATACTCAAATATGCCCATTACCTTAAAATCTAACCACCTTGACTACGATTTAGATCAATGAAATACTTAAAAAAACTAATTTCATGCAAATAATTAAAGCAATGACTAAAAACTTTTACAGTTTGGTGGAACCATCTTAAAATGAAGATATCTCAAGCAATCCTCAGTGTCAGTCTCTTCTTTGTGTTTCCTAGCTGTAACTTTCTTATATATAAGTGGTTAGTTTGTGGTCAAATAAAAACTCCATTATGAGTAGGTATGGTTCCAGTAATGTTGCGTTCAGTTTGTTTTTCTTATAGGACTGTTGATGTTGCTTTAAGAAAGACCAGAACAACAGTGCATCGTGTTGTTAGAGTTACTGTCGTATTAATACCAATATGTTTGCGGAGCTCATACATTAGTTCTTCTACCCAGAGATTACCTGGTCTATTTGGGTTGTCATTCTATTATTATTATTGAACCTTTATTTTGACGTAGGAAATGTTAAAACTTAGTCCACGTCACTTCTGGGAGTCAGAGCGTAAGATTGAACGAAATCATTAATTATTAATTATTCTACTTTCCTAGTAACTCAAAAGACTCTATTAAAGTATGCTAGTATTATCAAGTATTTTGGTGCTGCATTCCCTTGGGAAATCAACGCTTCAGGTCTGCACATACTCTCATGAACTTAAAAATAATTTTTTAACTTTATTACAAGCAATGCATTTTGTGCAACACATTCCGTAAAGTATGAATTCATAAATTAGTCTCTCAATATATACACTATTAGCCGAGCAATAAATCATACTGGGATAACAATACAGACTAAAGTTATAATATATTTTAAAATAATTACAAAACTACACTATACAGAAATTATAATGTATTTGTTTAATGCTAAAGGCAATGTCTGGTCTAACAGGCGCGTGCTTGTCTTTAGTACTGAAGGTTGGAGGTTCAAATCTTATCCATGATCCTATATTTTTCATGTGAGAGATCAAAGATGGAAAATGTTGTGTACGCCATTCTTCAGAGATGACACAATATTGAAGGTCCGAGGCTGTACGATGTCAGGTATTTGTTAAATATTTTTACACTGATGAACTTGAGACAGGTACAATTCAAGATCCTGATTTTGAATAAATCCCGTAACATAGTTCACATATAACAAGAAATGTGTTACCCCTTCAACCCTTAAAACATCCTTAAACATCCCTAGAATGTATCTAAATGCTCCAAGAACATCATACAAGGAACAGATTGAATTAAGGACTAAAACAATTTTAGCATGTATAACCATGAACCAAACCAGCACATTCACACAACTATGTAACATCTTCTATACTAATACAAGAGTTTTATATAAGTAACAATATCACGTAATGAACACAAAAGGCAAAAAATACCATGTGTTTATTATTTTAATTTTAATAAAACCACCACTATTTTTGTAATAAAAAAACTGAACCAGCATTTAAAAATACCATTCTTTTTTATAAATACAATAATAAAAATAATAATAAAATTATTCTTTTTAAAACGCAATACAATACAATTTTTTTATCGTATTGCATCAAGGGCTTGATAACTTTCATTAACTGTTAACACCAAGCATGGTGGGACTTTTTCCCATAAGACAGAAGAGTTTTCTCTCGGGCAAACCCTTTACTTCCCATTTATTCCCTTTCGTTTCCGAAACATTTCCTTCCCGATTTTCTAAACAAAAAAGGATTGGTTCAATTTTCCTCTCCTTAATCCAGTTAAAGCCAAATATTTAGTTTTAGAGTCTTTAAGAAAAGTTGTTTTCTTTCTAATTGATCTGATTTGTTTAAAAGTTATATTAAGGCACATTATGAATTGCTTTTGAGGGTATTAAAAGTTTGAACGATAAATCAAAGTAATTTAAAAAAGATTGAAAATGCATGCTAGTCTATTAAAATATCAATATTTATGAATGGCAGAGAATTACATCTATTCTAGCATAGGGTGCTACATTTTTGAGAGTGTATAACAAAAACGACCTAATCTCTGACACAGGATTTCACTTTGGTGAAATAAAATATGTTAAAAATATATTGTTTCAAATATCTAGAAATTTAAATAATAAAATTTAATAAACTAATAATAATTTGCCAGAGAACACTGAAGACTCAGTTTAGAAATGTAGATAACTTCATCTTTCTTTCCATAATTACGTTTAAATAACCCTAAAATCTGTTGCATTTATAAAAAATTGACATAAAACTTATAATGAGATAAAATAGATAAACAAACAAAAGTCTCCACACAAATGAAGTTTTATTCAACACCAACAACGCGTTTCGAACACTTTGTGTTCATCATCAGGGAGACACCAAGGATGTGGTGCTCGGCCAATGCTCGGCCTAAGTGTGCTCCCTTGTGGGACTGCCACTGCAACCTAACCTAACCTAATATCTTAATGTAATAAGTTATAATGTAATGACGTTTAATGTAATCAAATATAATGTCCTTATTGATTTTTAAGAGAGTTCTAAAATATTAATATAATATAATAGATACATATTATATATTAAACATTAAATATAATTGTAGCCAAATATATATTGTTTTTCAAAATTCCCCAAGTGTTTATTTGTCTACATTGAGCTATGTATATATATATATATATATATTGATAAAATGCACGACCGTGATATAGAAACAAAATTAAAGTTTATCAGGACTCGGTCAGTTCTTCAGGCTCAAATTAAACTTTCATTGTCAACATTTCGGTTTTTTTTTAATCCTTTTCATAAACCTCCAAAACAGAGAAAATATAAGAAATAATTCAATCATTCAAAAATCAAACATACATAAAAACATATAAGTTCGTTTCATCAGTAAGGAAAGTACGATGGCAAAACTTAGGACAAAGTAAGGAGGTGGAAAATAACAGAACTTTGGCCGTCTATTGGAAATAATGTTTTACAGAGCTGATGGTTTGCGACAACACATTTGTCAAAGTTTACAATCATTAGTAAGACAAAGTTTAGAACTGCCAATGTCAAAATGTAGGTTATTACTATTGCTCCATTCTGTAAAGGAAGTATAGTAATTGTGAAGAAATTGTATTTCAGTTTTAAAAAAAATTACACGTTTCGAAGTCCATTAAATTCTTATGAAGCATTTTTTTTAAATGACATTTGAGTATATGTATATGTGCAGGCAATTCTTAAGATTGAATCTGAATGTCTGCACGATATTAAAACAACATCTATCTGATCAAATCAAACCTAAACTTTCTATATAATAGATAAAGAAAGGCTCAAGGTACATTCTAAAAATAAGAAGTTGTGAGTGAGGCTTTCCCACTGATGCTCTGCAAGGGAGTGTGGGTTCAGCATAGCAGCGACTGTAGCGCTCAGGATCTTTAGCCAGTCAGCGTTGCCTTGACGGCTTTATTACTATTAGTCATTGACGACAAGCCCTCTCTAACTTGGTATTAGATTGAAAATTGAAAATTACTAGAAATTTCAGGGCCTGGACTTACGGACTTGAACTATGAGGTTGTGCAAAACCATCTAATATTCATAGAATACAATCATTGCAATCTAAAATCCTCCGCACTATCACAAATGCTCCGTATTACATCAAAAACTACACCCTTCATAAAGACATAAAAATTCCATTCATTCAAAACCTTGCCTCTGATCGTTATAGGTCATTTCACAACAACCTTTCCTCTCACCCAAATCCATTTGTACGAATCCTTGCTTCCTCCTCACCTTCCCAGAATCCCCCAAGACGACTCAAGAGAAAATAGCCCAGGGATCTGCTATTACAATAATATACTTTAAAAAAAAAAAACAAAAACAAAGTGAGAAGTTGAACCAGTGGGTTTCATTCTTTGCTCATGTGCATCGATGTCATTGTGTAATCTATTACTACATATGCCTGTTACGCATAATATGCGTAGTTGTATATTTGTAAATAAAGATGATAAAAAAGAAAAAAAAATTTCAGGGACCCCGTGTTGAGAATTCTCAGAATAATCTTCGTGCAAATCTATCAGAGTGGGATAGATTTTCTTATACTTATTGGTCACCAGCCTAGTATTGAACTACTTTATAAATTCCAGCCTCAGGCCCCTTCAGATTCCCTAGTGCTGCCATACTAAAGTTCTCCAGCTATTAGTCGAACCAACTATTTTTTACATTTGTATGGTAGTTTTTGTCAGAGGATATTTCAAACATCTTTATTTATGGGATAATAATTCATGCTGTGCTATTCCCAGATATTACTTTCAAAATTCATTGTTTTACGACGATTTTGATTGTTTTGTATCCTATGATGAGTCCTAACAAGACTAAATATTTTCTATATAAATTTCATTCGGAAATGGTCTTTGAAACTAAGCATGTTATTAGTTATTACATCCAGATATAAAATATTGGTTTTTGATTGTATTAATTGATCTATTAAAAAAAAAACAAAAAGAAGGTTTTCGTGGGTTCCCATACTAAATGTATACAGACATTCTTATATTCATTATTATTTTAAACGCTAAACTAGAGATAAATCATGTATAGTTAGCTTATAAGTTGTTACTGAATATTTCATCTTTGATCTTGACCACGACCCAAGATTGACTATGCTTGAGTGATGAGAAATGTTGCAAATGCTGTATCACCTTTGACCTCCAGTCCGTGTAATGTCAGGTGCTCGTAAGAGAACTCTACTCTAACAAGGTTATGTGAAATAAAATTTATAACTCTCGGTATAGAATCAAGCCTATAAGTGACTCGTCATAACTAAAATTGGTGTCATATAACAAATGAGCCACAGTTACTTCTCATAGAAGAAGTTAAGCCACTACAGGTGAAAGTCAACCGGAAAACAAACGAATGTCGTCAGTAAAGTCAAAAGTAACGGCTAGAAAGGAATTAGAATTCCACAGAAAACTTGAATAAATGACGAAATTATAAGTAATAATACTATAATAACTTAACAAAATAATTATAAAATAAGTTTTTGAGGATTAGGTCCAAAAATTAATTACCCAGATTACAAGTTACGTTAATTTTTGGACCTAATCTTCAAAAACCTATTTTGTATTTGAACAATCAGGGATCATTAAACTATACCAATAATAAATAATTGTATATCATTATTAACATTCCTATCAACTTAAAATGATAGATTGTACATAGCCATAACTGTACATAACTATAAGTGAAGAACAGCTTACTATTGTCTAAAAATATGTGAACGACTAATACTTTTTCACAAAAAAAATTTGTTTTTTTTAAAAAAATTTGTTTCTTTTACAGAAAGCGTTATCTGTATTAGTTTTTTAAGAACCTGTACTAGAGTATTTTGCCAAGAATCCATTTCTTTTTTCAAAATGAATGTGCTCGATATTGAAAAACGTATGCTTTCATTGATTTTCTCATTCGTTTGGCTGTGACAATTTCTGTTACATAATAAAGACAGCTCCACAGCAGTAAAATTAAATGACAAAGTTTTAGTCACTCCCGTATCCCATTGTCCAGCTGCACCTAAATGAGAAAGCCACACAACTTATTCACTTGTTTTATTGTTGATTTAATTTTTTCAACAGGGGTCATTTAATGTTACAGTATTCACTGGAATGACAAATGTCATAGTAGTATTACATGGTTCAAGTAGAGTAAGTAGAGTGCATAGTTCAAATTTCAGATTATACTGAAGCATTTTAAGGATACTCCAAACATTTAAAATGTAAAATTGAGCTTACCTGTAGAAGATGATCTCGAACCGATGTTACTTTTTGATGGCTTTAACGGAACACCCGTCATTGGAATGTGTGTAAGCAACGCATTGAAGAAGTTGTACAGCTGCAACAGAATGACATATATATGCATTATTTGCTAAGGATAGGTTGAATGGCAAATCAAAAGATGAAAGTTATGAAAATCAAATGAATTTCACACTGAATATGGTATATTAGTGTTTTATTTATATACATAGCTTTTGTTTGCAGTTTATGCATGGAATTTTATGATATTTATATAATTTATATATACTCAAATATGTATAAAATTATAAATTGTAGTTACTGTAAAATGATCAACCAATTTATAAAATAGGTTAAGAACAACCGTACTAGAATCGTTTAGCAACCTGATTTAACTGCACGAATTGACATATTATTTACTCTTGACAAGATGTAATGTAAATAATGAGTTGAAAGATCTAATCTTGTTTTCCACTGATTGCATATTAGTGTTTGATCATTAATTGTTATTTCTACTGTTTATGTTGAATTTATCATATGATATATAATATATATATATATATATATAAAGATTTCACATAAACACGTGAAATAACAATCAATGATCAAACCACAATAAGAAATGGGAAAACAAGACTAAGATCTTTCAACCATAACAAGCGGTCTTCGTCAGAGTCAAAAACCAATTGAACACGTAGTATTATTATATAGAAGACGTATGTATATATTAAAGATTTAGTATATTTTTCCCATTTTATTTGTTGATCATATATATATATATAATATATATATATATATATTTCAAACCACAATAATAGTTTATAATCCCAATATTTATAAAATTCCGTTCAAAAATTTCCCTAAAATTTATATTGGTGAAATTGGTAAATCTTTAAAGGCTTGTAAAACAACACCAATACAACGTAAGTAGACAGGAAAAAAGTAGCACCTTAATCATTACCTATGCAAAATTGTTGTTGTTAAGAAATATTATCGAATCCTCAGTGATGAAATTTAATAGATCAAATATTATTAACATTAATAACGGGCTTTTCAAACTTGACTCAGTCTTAACGATGGCAATCGCCTCATCTAAGAGTTTGTGAGCTAGCGGATAGTTTTTTTTTTTTTGTAAAGGAGTACTTATTGAACTCCTTTGTTTACCCAAACATTTCTCCCTCAACTATTGTCCTTTTCTACACTTTACACCCTTTAAAATACCTCTCTTTTTCTCACTCCTCTCAACACGGAAACAGTCGTTGAAACTGAGTCCGAGAGAACTGGCATGACTAGCAACGGGGAGGTCACTGCGTTTGCCAACGGACGACCTGTCCACGCAGGCTTAGCTTGGTGAAAGCCATACCTTAGACCAGCTAAATTAATATACGTTTTATTTATCTTGCATCTTGTTCCTTAGCTTCAATTCTTGGTTTATTATTTTACTATCAAGTAGTTCTTACTAATATTACAACCAACTATGCAGTTGCACTACTCTTACTGGCCCTCATGGAGTTTGAGTGTTAATAATTTTTTTTCAAGCATTTATCTTGCCTAAATAGATAAGATTACTTCATAATTGTTTTCATATTTTTCTTGGGGGTTTTAACATGATGGAATAACTTAGATAATTGTTTTTTTCAGATTTTGTTTTAATTGTTACTGAATATCTTTCAACATATAAAAACTTAAAAAATTAGTTTCGATTATAAATCAAACTAATTTATAATTGAGGATAAACTATAAATTTTTTAGTGCGTTAGTAATATTATTGTAATTATGCTTTAAACTAATCTAGGGAAAAATATGAGCAGACATGTATGATGAAACATTCCTTTTAAAACAAAAACCCATTTAACTGAATACAACAAAATTATGAAGAAATATTTTTTTTTTTACTTTTAACGTGTAAGATGTTTAGCAGTCTTGTTCAAGATGATTCCTTTGGCTGACTCTGGTGGGCTATATCCTGCAGGGTGCCGTCAGAGCCATTGCACCTGGGAGAGGTAATAAGACGGCAGGGACCACCTATTAATCCTCACGCCCTCAACAATGTCCCTCCCCCAGTCACCTCGGACATCTGCATTTCCACTCAAACCAACCCTTTAAATTTTCTCATTTACATTCAACAACTTGCGCCAACTATTTCACTATGGCATTTTATGCAAACGGCTTAATAAGCAATATACACACATACACCAAACTCACTCTTGGTTTATTACCTTTGTGTACAATTTCCTTTCAGATATTCCATTTACTTATAATATATATTTCACAGTAAACTATATATACAGAGTAAAGGGACAAAACACTTAGAGTCTAATTTTCGGTTGAACCGTCATCAGGAGAGTAGAAATAGGAACACCCAAGCGTACTTGTGAAGTGATGGTTGGAGACAAACAGTGTTGTCATACATGTGTGACATATAAGCTGAGAAATAATATATGAAACCGAAGAAAATGAAGAAATATACATAAACAAAGACTTAAAAAATAATAATAATGAAGAATATTAAGAAGAAGATAAATGACACTAAAGAAAATCCAGGAATATAAATATTAAATACTTAAATAATAATAATGAATATGATTAGAATAAATTATAAGTTCAAAACTAAAGTTGCATAAATAATAATTTAAAATAAAATAAAATAAACACCAAAGCTGTAAGTGTGTTTGTCCCTTTACTCTGTGTCTATAGTCTACGTGAAATATTTATAGCCATTTGTGGATAGTTTTCCTGTTGATAATATATATATATATATATATATATATATATATATATATATAATAAATTAATAAAATAATATATAATAAATAACAAGAATTCAGATAAACACGTGAAGTAACAATCAATGATCAAACCACTATATTAAATGAAAAATTTTAGCCTTATTTCCCATTTCATATTGTTGTTTGATCATAGTATATGTTAGTATATTTTGGTAGCAGTCCTTCAGATATGCATGCTTTGTTGAACAGACAGAGTAATTCCGGAACTATTCTGTCGTGTTCAACAAAGCATATATATATATATATATATATATAAAATAAAGTATGTATATATGATCAAACCACGATAAGAAAGGGGAAAACAAGACTAAAATCATTCAACCGTAACAAGCGGTCTTCGTCAGAGTCAAAAACCCAACTCGAGTTAATAAATAAATGTGTTAACGAAAGGCCTTAGAGCATTGTTTCAAAAAAATTGTTTTCATTGTGGTAAATTAATCCATATATATATATATATATATATAATATATAACAAGAATTCAGATAAACACGTGAAGTAACAATCAATGATCAAACCACAATATGAAATGGAAAAAAACTGAGTTGGGTTTTTGACTCTGACGAAGACCGCTAGTTACGGTTGAAAGATCTTAGTCTTATTTCCCCATTTCTTATTGTGGTTTGATCATTTCACGTGTTTATGTGAAATCGTATATATATATATATATATCTTTTTTTAAATAAAAGAAATTCAAAACGAAGGAAACACACAGAAAGACACAGCCATAACTCACATCGATATTTCGATGTCTTTCTGTGTGTTTCCTTCGTTTTGAATTTATTTATATATATATATATATATATATATATATATATATATGCCTATAGGTAGTACCACAAAGGTTAGTGAACATAATATTATTATAAACTTCCAACATATCTCGAAACTTAATGAATTCAGACATTGTTTTGATGGGGTATCTTACTCGTTCAAAAGTATGATGTTTTGAATTACGAAAAGAAATCGATGAACATTACGTTATTGGAGAGTTAATAATTAATGGGACAAAACACTTGAGTAGCCTAAGAAAAAGCTTTAAATAAAAGAGAAACATCGACATTGGGAAGTTTGTTTGGAACTTTACAGGCTGGTAGAGGTGCATTATATATACGAAAAGTGATATGTTGAATGAGAATAATTGATCTATTAGTGTTCAACATAGACAACCTATCTCTCTACAAGTATAAAGAAAACTATTTGGAAAAACTATTAGGTAAATATAAAAGAATTGTGATATGATAAAACTAACTAAACCCACAGGCAAACATAATTATTTTAAATTCAATAATAAAATGAATAGATGTGTTGGGAATAGGTGATCCAACTCCAACAATCACAGAAATATTTTTAGACAATTTAGAAAATAAATATTTTAAAAAAATATAATAAATGATTATAATAAACAAATGATAATAAAAGATAGTATTAACAAAATCTTTTCAATTCAAAACAACTGATTTATATAAAAGTAAAATGTTCATACGATCAAGAGAAAAATAACGAGTTAAACAACCTATACAAAACAATATAAGAACACGATAACAAACAATGCTTTATACAAATAGAAGGCTAACAGCAATTGATGAAAGAATTTTAAAATATATTCTCTACCTATGATATATATGATACGCAGATTCATACAAGTTCCTTTATGAACAACTAAATACAAAAGGAGCTTAGTGTAATAAAAGAAACTGAAGCCAACAACGGATTAATACAAATTAGTAGATAAAATATATTAAAAAGGCACAAAAAAATATAAGTATTAATAACCAAGGAAAACGTTCTTCAGATAGCTATTATCAGATAGACCGTAGTTTTTGTACGGTCAACATTGCTAGCTCTCTAGCAATATAATAGTTTAGAGTTATATTTATTCAATGCATTTTTACTCATATTTATATTATATATTATAAATTATATTAATATATATATATATATAATTAAAATAAGCAGTGACACATAAACAGAAACACAACAAAGACTCACTTTTCAATATTTCGACCGTAATGGCGGTCGAAATATTGAAAAGTGAGTCTTTGTTGTGTTTCTGTTTATGTGTCACTGCTTATTTTAATTGTTATTTGTCCTGCCGGACCGTTTTTTGTTTATCATGGTATATATATATATATATATATATATATATATATATATTAATTATATATTATATTTTTACTCATACTCGTATCTTACCAGGTCATATTTTATTATGATTTGGTTTCTATTACTCTTATACTGTAATCCATTGTTTTTTCGTATATATTTTTGAATAGTGTATAATTTTGTTTTCATCTGTTTTGAAAAACTAAGAAAAGTATTTTAAAAAGAAAGCAAAACATCGGATTATGAATTTTGATTTCAACCTGGAAATCTGACCGTGTCCCGATATTTTTTTACCAGTATATATGAACCCTGTGTAGAATAAAATAAAATTTATTTCAAGAAATATTTTTAGATTCTCATGAAACATTCAAAGATTACAAAGATCTTATATATGAAGGTGGTGAAGAAAAACTAAGACCTTCTGGTTAGTAATGTACCACGGAATTCTTGTTTTATTCTGTTTGAAACTTCAACGATCTTTGTTATTGATCAAATGGTCTTTGTTATCTTAGAAATTTTTAATTGTGGTTTATACCTGATAAATGTATCAGGTATATTATTTGAAGTAAAATTCAAATAAAAAAACTTTTTTGAAATATATGTTGAAAGTGTGAACAATTTGTAGTAGCTATAAAGGGACAATGGATACTAGGCCACTAAGAAATATCAATTCCAAGTAGACTGTGATAGGAGCAACTTTAGTGACATCGATCCAACTCAGTTAAACAAACATGGCGTAACAAATTAACTATGACTTAGGAGATAAACCATCCACTTTGCGAAGAGAAACCAACTTAGCGTCAAACTTACCGACTTCGCTTCAACTCCAATAAAAATAGACACTCCGAAATAGATATCCCTTCTCCCATCTTCAACTAATAAATAACATTATTCTTTATTCTCTCAGGCGTGCTTTTATAATCTGTGACAGAAATAATAGAGAGAGAATGTAAAGTAGACATTACACTGACTTGTGTATTCAGTAACGCTCAATAAATTATCATATTTTTACTTCGACTTCTTAATCATAAATTTATTCATACAGTTTGAAATCCATACAGTTTGAAAAGATATAATACAATCAGTTTCTTGTAAAGATCATGATTTTACAATGCGTGCCCTCCAGATACTGTTGATTTTTAAAGTATACTATAGAAGTCAATTTTTGAGGCTTCCAATTAATTAAATCTGTTTTAGGCGCTTTGAGTTCAACATAATGTATAGCAACTTCAATAACATGAAACATGAGTTTATGTGGCTCTTCATAGTGTCACATATATATTTAATATGATTTCACTAAAGACACGTGTATGAAGATCAGCGTTTATACCGCAGTAAGAGGGACAGAAAAAAGCCTTCTATCTTTCAACCAAAACAAGTGGTAAAGAATACTGGCAGTTAGACCTTGTCGAAGGCCACTTATTTTGGTTGACAGGAAAGTTTTTTTCTGATTTTTTTGCTATTCTTTAGAAGTTGATTTATCCATATATATAAACCGATTCAGAGAAACAAATCACTTACAATAAAATTATGAAAACTCATTACTATATTTCGATCGCTTCGTCATCAGGAACATGAGGAATTTATACATGTATACTGATCAATCATCAGTCGGTGAACCCTTTCACGCCTTCATACTTGGGTGTTATCTTTTCCTCTAGGCAATAAAGCCGAAAAAATTGAGAATCCTGAGTGTAATCCTTTTTATTTGTTTTTTAGTTGTAACTTTGATTATATATATATATATATATATATATATATATATATATATATAGGTGAATTATATAATCCGGATTCTAGTCTAGTCAAACGTTTTGACCAGTCAATATTATTAGTTCATTTAAACAATGTAAATTTCATTTACTTATTCAGATAATTCTTACACCTACCTATGAACAAAGTTTTGAAATAAAACCGAAACGCCAGGAATCAAACGAGTTTGATTGGAACCTAGAAAATTGACCAAATATCAATTACATAATGCACCTATGTTATCAAACAGCTGATATATTAATATAAATATATATACAAAATTAAAGTTTATCATGACTCGGTCAGTTCTTCAGGTTTACATTAAACTCTCATTGCCAACGTTTTGGTTTTTATTTAAAATTTTGAAACAGAAAAACTAAGTATTACATTAAAGATTTTTACAAGAAAAATAGTTTATTGATTTTAACTGTTTAGTTTGAATGAATACGTAACACTTCACTAATATATATATATATATATATATGACCAAACCTCAATATGAAATAGGAAAATAAAACTAAGATCTTTCAACAGTAACAAGCTGTCTTCTTCAGAGTCAAAAACCCAACTGATGAAGACCGCTTTTGAACTCTGACGAAACCGTTTTGACTCTGACGAAGACCGCTTGTTACGGTTGAAAGATCTTTAAGGTCTTGCTTTCTCATTTCATATTGTGGTTTGATTATTGATTGTTATTTCACGTGTTTACGTGAAATCTTTATATATATACATATATATAAGAAAGGAAAAAGGAGAAATAAATGATTGCGCAGGGAACAAGTTAAATAAAAACAAACACTCAAACCACAATAAAAAAATCATAAATGTGACTAAGACTCTTCAATCAAAACGTGATATTAATCAGAATCCCAGCCTTACTGGAATATATTAAGAAATATTTTTTAGGCATCTTGATCAGCTTTCCAAGTCAAATTAAACTTTCAAAGACATTTAAGTTTTATTTAAAACTTTTTCATCGGTATCTTCTCAATGTATTTCTTCATAAAGTTTAGTAACGTTACTTAATTGAAAGTCGAAGTATGTAAGCTTATAATATAACAATATTATATTAAGCTTATATAATAATATTAAGCTTAAAATATTATCCCAAAAATTATTAAATAAAGGTATCGACATTTTAAATAAAAAACATTTATCAGGAATCAGTCAGTTTTTCAGGTATAAATCAAACTTTTAAATCTGATGTTTCAGTTTCATTTAAAATATTGTTTATACTCATCGTTTAATGTATCTCCATACAAACCTATAACTGCAATGCAGGATATATAACATATAAAGTTTAATAAAGATTCCTGATAAATATTTTCATTCTATTCTATTTCACGGCCAATATAATTATAAAGTTCCATATATTATTTATTTAGTATTATAGATTACAATTATAGGTTTCTTTAACTACAAAATTACGGACTTCTTTTGCAAAGACTGAATTTTATTTTTCATGAACTATTATATTATTGACTATGGTTTAAGTATTATAGTGAATTACGGCAAAAATCAGTAAAAAGCAATTAAAAGTACAATAAGTAACGCACTTAGTTAAACAAACTAAGAATTAAGTTTAATTTGTATTTTGCCAAAAGCACAATTTACTTCCAGCACAAGGAAGCTTAGCAGTTAAAACTATATCAGGCCTACAGTCAAATGGAGCTATAATCTACTGATCCATACAGGGCTTAACTCTTCAGTTTAACCTGAATACGTATTGATAATATTCATTGAAAACAGGAGATGTATTTTTCAAAAACACATTGAAAATAACAATAAAACTTGTAGAATTTGGTAAAAAAAATGTCAAAATAAATGAAAATAACAAATAAAATATCTAAATAGAGGTGACTGATAGGTATCAACGACCTCTTATTATTCTAATGAAGGGAAGTAAGGCGAAATGTAGCCTAAAATGAGGCAAATGCCTTTAAATGTTTGTATGATAGAGCATAGTTGATGTAACTTTGATATGGGTTTCACTGAATTCTATACAAAATTTCATTGATACCAGGTTATCCTCAGAGTATTTATTCATATTCTGACATATGTGGTAATGCTGGGAAGGATTATCCGAATAGCAATCCATTTCCATGAGGTGATATAGAAACTTTCATAAAAGTAAATAAATATAAAACTATGGTAATCTAAAAACATGGCTACAATATTATTGTAAGCACACTGGTGTAAATTATTTTCTATTGAACCATAATGATATTTAAAATAACAGATTGGTTCACCTGTATCAGATGCAGTATTATTTACCAGATGGTCAGTTCACTCATTTCCTTTCAATTCCTATACGAGCTTTTATCTTTTAAAAATATATTACTTTATTACTTGATCTTCGTTAATATATCATTATCTCTTCTTTTTTGGATAGTGATTTTTGGAATTCTCTAAGGAATGTAATTTCTTTTGTCTGTAATTTCCTCACACATCCCTCAATGCATTTTAGAATACCAATATTTCTACCTAGTTTTGTACATCTGAAATCCGATTGAAAATTTTTTCAGACACTCCCAGTAAACAACAAACGGATATCCCATTCTAACGTCAGTTTGACTTATATCAATTTAAGCCTTATAGTCAAAGAAAATGTTCGTTGCTTGACTATTGTCAAGATATTTGTAGTATAGCATTTTGTACTATATTTACTTCATACTATAGATAACTCTTTGGTGTCATTGTATTTTTTAGTTAATGCCTGAGGAAGAACATTGTGTGTTCGAAACGCGTTGTTCATATCATTAAATTTGTGGGGACCATTTAATTAGCTTTTTACCCAACAATAAGTAAATACCACATAATAGCGTAGATTGCACTACGCTAGAATCTTTTTCTTTTGATAACTAAGCATTAATGACAGTATTTATGATTATCTATTGTATGTATTTCTTTATTTTTTTTATAATATATATTTAAATAAAACCCCCCAAAAAATAACATTTAGAAAAATATTACAAAAGCTGACTTTGATATTGGGACCAATCGTCGTCATAAGAAGAGATGTGCTTTGCTTGAAGAGCGAAGCCACACTGAGGAATCTCTTTGTAGTAGACGTAGTGGAAGTGCTACCAACATATGTAATGAGGAGGAGGGTCAGAAGTAAGTAATTAAAGACGAAACTGAATAATATAAATAGAGCAAATAATAAATCAAAATCTAATAAAAGAGAGAAAAGAGTAAGAAATAAAGAAACAAAACTAAATATATAAATGCTAAGTAATATAAAGAAATAATAATTAAAAAAATAGTTAAAATATAATATAAAATAATCTCCAGTTTGAAATTGAGTCCAGGAGTTATTCTAGAGTCAAGATATATATAACACTTGATATAACAAGCATTTTATTTTATATTATTCTTTTATTCTTATCTTTATTGTACTTTTATTTATTTCTGACTATATCATCGATTTTGTTTAACGTGTCACTTGGCCAACTCCTTTTCCAGTTGAATCCTGTTAGCAGGAGGTTGGCCAACTCCTTTTCCAGTTGAATCCTGTTAGCAGGAGGTTAAGGTTAAGATCGAATCTCTCAATCTTAAGATCGTGAATGCCGAGACTGCTGTTTATTTTAATGATACCTCTTTAAAAGAGGAATCTGCTGCCTATTTATACCAATAAATTATAATATATATTTATATAAATAATATAATATATATATATATATATTATATTCGTTGAACAGCTGACCGTATTTCACTGATGTCATTTTCTTCACTAGTTTTTCAAGGTTTCTGAATACCTTCTTCTTTCCTTCATCCAAACGTTGGAGAATGTTAATTAAGTTATAACCGACATGTTTCGACTGGCTTCCAGTCATCTTCAGGGTGATTAATTAAACAAAGAGGAAAATTATTAGTCTTTGGAGTTGGTATTAAAACACATTATACAGTAGAAGTTTGAAGTAGCTGCTCTTGGGCCTGATTCTCAAGATCTACTGACTGGGGTGGGGTGGATGGTGGGGTGGGGGTACTGACAGTTAACGGTTTTTTCATCCAATCAGGCGCGTATAGTTTAAGCACTCTCTCGCTACTACCTGTCTGAATATTTATTGTAGGTTTATTCTGTTTAATTATTATTGCTTCTGCGATTTGCAGCCGATTGAAGTTGTTTTCTTTTCTAATTATTTTAGTTCCACTCACGAGTAGGTCTCTAGTTATTTTGGTATTATGCTTGTCCTCAGAATGTTTTTTGGGACCGCCTATAGAAAGGTGCATGGTAAGTCTTCTCGACAGTGATGTAGTTGTCATCCCAATGTATGAATCGTTGCAGGGCTCACGGTCCCCGATTTGACAGGTGTACTCATACACGAGATTAGACTCCTTCAGTTGAGAATCTTTAACCTTATTGTTAAGGTTATAATATCAAGGATATAATTAAGAAGAATATAAAATGCACCTCACCCGAGGATAAGGTCGCCTTAATAACCTATTACCGGAGCCCCACCATAAGCAGCCTAGTGATGAGAAATAGCAATAAGGTTAAAGATTCTCAACTGAAGGAGTCTAATCTCGTGTATGAGTACACCTGTCAAATCGGGGACCGTGAGCCCTGCAACGATTCATACATTGGGATGACAACTACATCACTGTCGAGAAGACTTACCATGCACCTTTCTATAGGCGGTCCCAAAAAACATTCTGAGGACAAGCATAATACCAAAATAACTAGAGACCTACTCGTGAGTGGAACTAAAATAATTAGAAAAGAAAACAACTTCAATCGGCTGCAAATCGCAGAAGCAATAATAATTAAACAGAATAAACCTACAATAAATATTCAGACAGGTAGTAGCGAGAGAGTGCTTAAACTATACGCGCCTGATTGGATGAAAAAACCGTTAACTGTCAGTACCCCCACCCCACCATCCACCCCACCCCAGTCAGTAGATCTTGAGAATCAGGCCCAAGAGCAGCTATTCAAACTTCTACTGTATAATGTGTTTTAATACCAACTCCAAAGACTAATAATTTTCCTCTTTGTTTAATTAATCACCCTGAAGATGACTGGAAGCCAGTCGAAACATGTCGGTTATAACTTAATTAACATTCTCCAACGTTTGGATGAAGGAAAGAAGAAGGTATTCAGAAACCTTGAAAAACTAGTGAAGAAAATGACATCAGCGAAATACGGTCAGCTGTTCAACGAAATATGCTTAAAAGAAGGACTGCTTCCAAATTTTACAAATATATATATATATATATATATATATATATATATAATTCAATGTTTTATTATCTATGTTTGGACTAGTGTCAAACATTAGGTTGCGTGAAACATCTAAAAGCCCGTTTAATCTGTATTTGCAGACATTTTTAAGGTTACATCAATTTTTTTTTATATTATTATAATTAAATTCCGCACAGATGTAGCCGTGAAGTTGTCCTAAATGGCGAAACTTTGGATTAAATGTGTTTAACTGTTTGACGCTAGACAAAACCTCGATGAAAAAGCAAAAAAAAACTATATGTATATAGCAAGATTTAATATTCTTATAATAAATTAAAATATCAACGTATAAACTATAGTAAACTGCTTAGTAGTCTGGTCTAGTTTTTTAGCGTTAAATAATTTCATATATACACATATATGAGGAAGAGGGAGAGATACAAAGATAGGAGGTGTTTATTTGAATTGGATTGCGAACTCCCTTAGTCTAGAAATAGGACTGGGCCCATTGTGACTGTTTCCGTACTCTCTTCACAAAAGGAGTAAGCCTACTTCAATTCTTCACAGTTTAATGCATTTGATTAAAAGTTACGCTTGTTAGAAATGAAGAAGATATATCTAAAAGCATTAACTAATGAAAGAAGCTTTAGAAAAAAAAATCAAAATTTCAGACATTCTAAATCAAAAAAGTAATTTCAACTTTTCTAATTTAACTTGAGATTGAATTAAAAAGAGAATAATAATAAAATTGTAAAAAGTAATGAAAATCAAGTTAAAGAAACTGTAGAAAGAATTTAAGTGGTATACTTGAAGGTGTGTCGGGAAATAACTAATTGGGAGAGGTTTGAAGCAGTAGGCCTCTCCGACGCCACTTTGAAAAGCACTTGACTGGCGCGCTCTCATTGGTGCAAACTTTGAAGAAGGGAAACCAACTTTACACAAGAGTGTGCTAGTTTAAATAACAAGCGATATTATCTGTGGTCCAGTCGCTTTCATAGGAAAAGTCTGACTGCATGCTTCTAGATATCTTTGATATTTTTTTTTTATAATTATAACAGAGAGGCCACTAAGAATGAAGGATATCTATAAACCGATAATAATTAATAACGAAGGTATATACGAAACAGAATCCTTTTAGATACTGTTATCGGAAATAGATAGATAATTTGAGCTTACAAAGATACATTACATACAAGTCTATATATAACGAAATAAAAATACATAACTCTAAAATAAGGTATTGCCACAACAGCCTTAAGAAATCTTTGATTTACAATTTCCGTCTTTCCTACGAACAATTTTAATCAAACTTTTTTTCATCATTTATTTATTATTATTTCAGTAATTTTTTTGACAAGTTTTTATATAGCGCACAATAAGGGAAGGAAAAACAGAAATGCTTTAACCTTGAAGATAAAAATAGTCATTTAAAAAATTGCTGTCTACCCCCCAAACGATGTTCTTTGTTTTCTATTTCAAAATATAGAAATAATTACATCAGTGCCTTCTGTATGTTTTGCTTTCTCTTGTTTGCTTTGTTTCCTCCACCTAAATCTATCTTACATGTAGGAGGTCTAAAAGAATTGCAATCAGAATACACCAACTAGAAAAAAAAAATCTGGAGTGGCCTACACTCAACTTTACTATAAGTAACTTAATACCAAATTTCTTCACTATATAACACATAACCTCTCATTTAAGTATAACGTAAACATCTAAATGGGATATGATTATTAGTCTTTCATTCCTGAGGTAGTAAAGATAGTGATTGAAGGACATATCAATATATAAGCTTATTTTTGTACATCACACAGCTGATGCAAATAATTTCATTAGTATAACTACAGCAGTAATAACAGGAAAATACCCTTTTTTTCTCTGAAAAACATCATAAACAACAAAGAAAATGTTGTTTTAGGATGATTTATTATTAAAGATGTATGATAATTACATTTATTAATCTCTAAACGAAAGATTTCAATTTTGAATTAGCTTTTACATTTTTGGTTTTTTACAGAATTATTATACTGGAAATTTTATGGCTTCTTAGTATTTAATAAGATCATTTTCCTTCCCCTTTGTCAAATAACATATATACGAAGTTTTTCAGACTGAGTGTTATCATTTTCCTGCGCAATATTATTCCTCTTACATCTCATATAAGTCAATAAACTATTTAAATTGTTCCTTTATAAATATCAATTTTATCTCAGTGGATTCGCTCAAAAAATTTCTAAGTCAATGAAAACAATGTAAAAAAAAATATAAAAAATTCGACAAGTAGAGCAGGTGATCTCTCAGTCTAGGGTAAACAAACAGTTTTTATAGCGCTATTGCTCTTTCCCGCAATTGAAACTTCATGATATTTTTTTTTATAAATTGCTAATTTTTGTTCCATTTTTGGTCAAATTTTCATTATTCTTTAATGAGCCGTTTAGCGTCAAAAAACATTTTCTGAAAACAGAAATCGTACTGTAACGCCCCTTTAGCTAATGTAATTTTGAAAAAAAATATCTCAACTCATTCTCCACATAATGTTGTATTTTCAGGCATAGTTTCATTTTGATCCGTCAAACGGTATGGCTTGTACTCGTATTGATCTCACAAGGTTTGAAATTGAATTATAAGTCAAAATGTTTACATTTTATTGAAAAAAAAATTTCCTGTTGTTTTAAAATTCTGAATATATTTTTCGTTTGTTCCATTTGTAACTTCAAAGATAATGTCAAACTTTCAAAACTGTAGGGTTATCAGTTTAGGAGAAAATAAATGTTTTCTAAAAAACGGTTTTTGGCAAAAAAAGTGACTTTAACATCATGCATAATTCTTCCAAAACAATAGGGATCTTTGTCATTATGGGACCCATTTTCGTGTAAAATATCAACTTGATCCATCAAAGATTCTGGACCGTAGCGTGGTAACAAGCAATTCTAACACACTCACCCACCCATCCACCCACCCACCCACACACACACACAGACATCATCGAAGAAACAAAGAAACTATTCATTCTAAGAGTTTTGAAAATATGGCATTATCTTCGAGGTTACTAATGCAATAAACGAAAAATATATTCAGAATTTTAAAACAACGGGAAATATTTTTTTCATGAAATTACGTCTTTTCATGAAATTACACGGCGATTCTAACGCCATCTCTTGATCTTTTCATGAAATTACACGGCGATTCTAACGCCATCTCTTGATCTTTTCATAAAATTACATGGCGATTCTAACGCCATCTCTCGGTCTTTTCATGAAATTACACGGCGATTCTAACGCCATCTCTTGATCTTTTCATGAAATTACACGGCGATTCTAACGCCATCTCTCGGTCTTTTCATGAAATTACACGGCGATTCTAACGCCATCTCTTGGTCTTTTTATGAAATTACACGGTGATTCTAACGCCATCTCTTGGTCTTTTCATGAATTATCATGCCGTCATTCATTGCGCGCGAGACGTGTCTGTGTACAGCGATATCCTGGACCTTCGGTGATATTGAGAGCATCCCCTGCGACAAATTTTTTCTCAATTTTGATGAGAGAGAGCGCAATTGCGCGTTGAGCACCTTTTAGTGCGTTGTCATCTTGAGGTTTTTACTTTTGGAGCATTGTGAGAAGTTTTTAACCCTCACTTATTGAATTTTCAGCGGTTTTTTTGCGTTTTTCCCAATTTACTCCCCCCCCCCCATTTTTTATACCTGGCCCATACCCAATTTTATTTTATTACCCCCCCCTAACAGTTTTCCATCATCTCCAGCCCTCTGGGCTAATCCTCTATCCCAGAAAATTTCTGGATTGAACTTTGACCGTACCTTTGAACGCGTTTATCTCGGCACCAGGTGGAATTACAGGCAGGGGGAAAACGCCATTTTAATCAGAAAAGCAAGGAGGATCCGGTGACATGAGTGGGAAGTCACCAAAAGCCAAACAGAAATCGACCTCCTCCAGGAGCGAGGATCTGATGAGAAAATCTCCTAGTACAAGTTTAGCGGAGGATAAGATGCGAAGCCTAATTAAGGCTGCCAACCCCCGGCCGTGGGGTGCAGATGGGAAGTATGTAAGGACGTCTATGGGCAAGCCCTTGTCCGCTCGCACGGATGTGTTAAGGAGACAATCCGCCGACAAGAAGATAGCAAGTGTGTTAGGGAAGCTATGTGTAGCGCCAAGAAGGAATAGCGAGGTCGCTATGAGTGGCCAGCAGAAAAACCCGGAAGTGTTCATCTCCCCCTCCAACGGAAAAGAAGGATTATCTTCTTGTTCTTTTCATGAAATTACACGTCGATTCTAGTTCTCGATTCTGAAGTCACAGTCTGCTCCATGAAAAGACCAAGAGATGGCGTTAGAATCGCTGTGTAATTTCATTAAAAGACCAAGAGATGCCGTTAGAATCGCCGTGTAATTCGGGTCAAAGTTCAATACAGAAATTTTCTGGGTTAGGGGATTGGTTCAGAGGGCCGGAGATGATGGGAATCTGTCAGGGGGGGTAATAAAATAAAATTGGGTATGGGCCAGGTATAAAAAAAAGGGTGGGGGGGGAGTAAATTTGGAAAAACCCAAAAAACCGCTGAAAATTCAATAAGTGAGGGTTAAAAACTTCTCACAATGCTCTAAAAGTAAAAACCGCAATATGACAACGCACTAAAGGGTGCTCAACGCGCTATTGCGCTCTCTCTCTCAACTAAATTGAGATAAAAATTTGTCGCAGGGGATGCTCTCAATATCACCGAAGATCCAGGATATCGCCGTACACAGACAAGTCTCGCGCGCAATGTCTGACGGCATGATACTTCATGAAAAGACCAAGAGATGGCGTTAGAATCGCCGTGTAATTTCATAAATAGACCAAGAGATGGCGTTAGAATCGCCGTGTAATTTCATGAAAAGATCAAGAGATGGCGTTAGAATCGCTGTGTAATTTCATGAAAAGACCAAGAGATGGCGTTAGAATCGCCGTGTAATTTCATGAAAAGATCAAGAGATGGCGTTAGAATCGCCGTGTAATTTCATGAAAAGACCAAGAGATGGCGTCAGAATCGCCGTGTAATTTCATAAAAAGACCAAGAGATGGCGTTAGAATCGCCGTGTAATTTCATGAAAAGACCGAGAGATGGCGTTAGAATCGCCTTGTAATTTCATGAAAAGATCAAGAGATGGCGTTAGAATCGCCCTGTAATTTCATGAAAAGACCAAGAGATGGCGTTAGAATCTCCGTGTAATTTCATGAAAAGATCAAGAGATGGCGTTAGAATCGCCGTGTAATTTCATGAAAAGACCAAGAGATGGCGTCAGAATCGACGTGTAATTTCATGAAAAGACCGAGAGATGGCGTTAGAATCGCCTTGTAATTTCATGTAAAGACCAAGAGATGGCGTTAGAATCGCCGTGTAATTTCATGAAAAGACCAAGAGATGGCGTTAGAATCGCCGTGTAATTTCATGAAAAGACCAAGAGATGGCGTTAGAATCGCCGTGTAATTTCATGAAAAGACCAAGAAATGGCGTTGAATCGCCGTGTAATTTCATGAAAAGACGTAATTTCTTGAAAAAAATATTTCCCGTTGTTTTAAACTTCTGAATATATTTTTCGTTTATTGCATTAGTAACCTCAAAGATAATGCCATATTTTCAAAACTCTTAGAATTAATAGTTTAGGGGAAAAAAATATAACCAAAAAACTTTTTTTGGGAAAAAAAGTGACTTTGCTATCATGCATAATTGCTCCCAAACAACTGGGTTTATGTACACTATGAGGTCCATTTTTGTGTAAACTATCATCTTCATCCAGCAAATATTCTGAACTATGGTGTGGTAACAAGTAATGCTAACAAACTGACTCACCCACCTACATCCACACTCAGACATCATTGAAAATTTTCATGAAACGTCTTTTGGGACCTCAAAACATATAATTCCGTCAAAATCTGGAGATTTTTTTTCACGATCACTACACTGTACTTATAGTAAAGTAAAAACTAAAATATGAATTTTCGGTTAACTAGTTGACTAAGTTGTATTTATAATTCCGAATTGATGAAAGGCCTTAATGCTTTGTTTGATGTAGAAGAACGTTTGAAGTGGTAAAGTGGGCTGTACAAATTTTGACAGGTCAGCACTGATATGGTAGTATTCCTCAGGATATAGCCAATTTATCATCTGGTCCTAATTTACCCACCAACAATTCAAATGCACTTCTTTTGAAGAAAGTAAAACCTACTCACGACAATATTTGTTATCAGACTGAGATCAACCACGTAAAGTTGTCTTACATCAAAACAGTCAACATAGAGCATTCTTGATTTTAATTTTTATTGTATGTCTTCTCTTCTGTGAAAGTTTAATACTAATTTCCCTTTTTTGAATTTTTTTATGTGGTAAATATGAATCGGGAAAGACGTTAAGCAGTCTGTCTCGAGCTTATATGATGCCAGGTAGTCGCTAAAGATCCCTACTCTAAATTTACTTGAGTTAGGAAGAGTGTTCATTGTGTGGTATCACAAAGGAAGGCAATGTTCTGGCTATGTGTGTTCTCTTGTGAGAGTGCCATTGCAACCTAACCTATCCTTGGTGAAAAAGAGGATTAGATCCAACTATAAGAGAGAGTAGATCTTCCAATGAACTAAAGGATGAATATCACTCCTTTAAGAAACGTCGCTTCTGAAAACACATCGACTGACCGAATGAATGCATTCAAATAACTAAACCAGAACAGATGTGGATCAAGCTGTTTCAGATACTATCAATATTACATTTTTAATACACTTGAGTTAGGTGAAATCTAGAATTACGAAATGTAGAATGTTCATTGTGTAGTATCAGAATGGGTCAATGTTCTGGCTATGCGTGTTCCCTTGTGAGACTGACACTGCAACCTAACTTAATCTAACCTGGGAGTAAAACAGGATTAGATGCAGGTACATATAAGAGAGATTAAACGTTCTAAACGCAATAAGAAATGAGAAAAAGCGGTCTTCGTCAGAGTCTCAACTGATTAAACGTTCTAAACACAATTAGAAATGAGAAAAAGCGGTCTTCGTTAGAGTCCCAACTGACTAAACGTTCTAAACGCAATAAGAAATCAGAAAAAGCGGTCTTCGATAGAGTCCCAACTGACTAAACGTCCTAAACACAATAAGAAATGACTGACTCTGTCAGTGGGGATTTGACTCTTATCAAAGTGTTGTGGTTTGAACGTTGATTGTTATTTCACCTGTTTATTGTGAAATCTTTTTACATGAGAGAGTAAACCTTACAATGAACTAAAGATTAAATGTCACACCTTTATATCTAGGAAACGTCACTTTTTAATAAACATCGACTGACCGAATAAACACACTGAAATAACTAAACTAGAAAAGATTTTCTAGATTTTTATTATATTAACAAAATTAACCTGTTTTCTAAGTCAATGGAATAATTTGAATAATTGAATAATTTGATAATGAAAATGTAATTTGCATGTTTGTATAGATTGAATGAGGAAATACACGTCCGGTATGTTTAAATTATAATGATTTAATAGTGAATGGAAACAGATAATATCAGTATTAATTTAATACCTATGATTGACCAAATGAAACTGCTAATTATAAAATCAGCACATACCCATAGCTAATGAGTTCGATTTGCAACAGTGATTGAGGAACATTATTAATCAACTTATTCAAATTAATGAAAGAGATTAGCAATGTCATTTGATGCATGGATTATTAAATAGTAAGTTAGAGTTTAAGTACTTAATTCTACAGTGAATTTTGGTTTTCGTTTTACCAGATTAAGGAAACATAATAAACTAAACACAAGTATTATAAAGGATTAGATCATTTGATTTTAAATTTGTTATAGTACATTTTATATTAAGTAATATGAAAAGTTAACTAATTTTTGTAGTTTGTAATTGGAATCTTTAAATATGAATTACTTGTATTAATTAATATTTTAATTGTGAGAAATAACTTTTCTTCTAATAAATTACTTATATTGTACTCGGATATTTAAATAAGAGTAAGATTAACAAACAATTCGACAAATGGCAACCGGTGAAACTTTACAATTGTCCTGTTTTAGTGTTTTATAGCCTTTAGCAAGATACCAAAATGTATGTAATTATTATCATAAACTGCTTAAATAAAGGCAATGACAAAAAAAAATTCAAGTCTCTCAGCAACCATTTAAGTAGATTTTTTGTTATATAGTATTATAGCGTCATGTCAGTTTTTTTTCAGTAAGAATGTACTCTACTGTTGCGGTATAGTGGTACATGAGACACCTCCTTCTTGAAAAGATACTAAATTGTTTCCCAGAAGGATGTCGGAAATTCGTGAACTATATTTTCAAAGCGAATTCAGCTTTAGTGTCTTTTCCAGTCTGTCTTATTTTCCACAGTAAATTTTGGTTTTCTTTGATGTCCATCTAGACTTACACAGTTTTTTTTTTAAATTTTGCTTTGATGCGACTAGGATATTTGCAGTTTTGCAGCAAGCACACGTTGGCGCATCTTAGGCAGCTAATTACAGCTCTCTAAAATCACAGCTTTTTCTTTGTTGCTTAAATCTCTGCTTTTCTCTGCGTTACCTTGTTAAAGGGTAACAAAATCAATGAAAACAAAAACGCATCAGACTGCTTTTCACAACTGGTAGTCTGGTACAGTAACTCAAACCGAGTGATTTAAGCGACGGATAAGAAGAGAATTGAAACAAGGAAATCTTATCTCTTGTTTTCCTGAAGATAAAATCAAGATTCTTAAAACAACTTCTCAATGGGCATTTAAGTTGAAACTCAACGAAAAAAGTCCCCCGATTTGGAAAAAAATTGATAACAATAACCGATTTTCTGATTACAATAAGCGGTGTATTTGTTATGTACATTCTATAATCGGGTGAGGATCAGGAATTCTGATAATATTAATCGATTGATAACATTATCTGTGATTACATTAAGCGGCGTTTACTGTATATATTAAATGAAGGAATAAGTATTTTTATTTTAATTAAAAAGTTGTATAAAAAAATATTTTCTTTATATACTTTTTTATATTAAAAAAAATGCGTAAACTTTATGTAATTAAAAAAGGTGTAAATCACATAATACCTGATCATGGATTCATTGGTATAGAGAAATTTGTTGGATAAGATAAGAGAGTTGAATTAATGAATTGCAATCAAGACATCAAAAATCCTCAATTAATAGAATTTAGTTTGAATTCAATGATTGAGTAGCATTTAAAATATTGACATGTTACATTACGCAGCAAATGTGCACGATTCCTTTAGTAAATAACAGTGTTTAAACTTGTATTGTTAGTAGTTTTGAACTCATAAGAGCATTAGTACGCATTATAACATGAATAATCAATAATACTAGTGAGTAGTAGTATTTGATTTTAATTATCTTGAATTTAATAGTGATATTTTATATGAATAGAATTCAATAAAATATTTTAAGGTAAATTAAAACTCATTAATAATAAGTTAATTGTTAAAAATTATGAGTTAAGCGTCGAAGAACCCAGATTTTTTACAACATGACTTCTTAAAACTTATAAATGATTAAAAATGACTTCTTCTATGTACTAAAAAAAAATTAATAAACTAAGCTAAGCTAAAAGCTGAATATAAAGAGAAAATCAATATTTTTTTGTAGTTGTTACAAATTAACAGGAAAGCAAAGTTAAGTGCAGTTGTAATAAAGTAACATTAGGATAGAGTAGACAAACAAGTAGAAGGAACTTCCTCCGCAATGTGTTGAACTTACTTTGGAGCAGAAGAGGGGTGAGACTCGATGCACAGAATCAGTATGGTTATTTCCCACAGAAATAATATTTATGGGAGACATGTAATTTTGGATTTGAATCCCAAATTCACTTACTGATGATTTATACTTAACGGAGCAGATCTGGTCATTACAATTCAAATATTTTGTAACTTTAAACATTATGGATTTAGTTTTTTGTTTATTATACTATAAAACCAAGTATTAACTCTTTATTATTTTTAATAAAAAAACAAGCAATATTTTTTATTCCTAACCTATTTAGTTAGTATTATAAAAATAGTATTTATGAACTAGAAGGATAAGATAACCCTAATAAACGAGTCTTGTGTTTTGATTATTTATATAAAAAAATAACCTACATGATTCAAGTGGGTTGTTTTAATTAAACATCTCCTGTACGGAGATTTCCTCTGTTATTCTTCCAATATATCCTAAAACCTATTCAGAATTAAATTAAGGTAGGTGTAAACAATATTATGGATTTTTGTAAGATTAGTGAGAGGCACAGGGCAAGGCTAACAATGTTACCTCTAAACAAATAAACTCTAGATAGCCTGATTGAATCTATGGCCTGCTTGCTGGGTGGAGACTCTAACCTTGTAGACCAGGCTATTACAGCTCTTCATGTATCCGCAGTCACATGACAGTGACCTTAAAATTTTAGCACTCGTGAATACGTTTTGGACACTAGGTAATAGTTGTTAGTCATTTATTGATTTTATATATATATATATATATATATATATAAACCAATTAAAAGAAAGATAGCACACAAATAGACACAGGAATAACTCACTTCTATATTTCGACCATCGTCGTCATCAGGAGGCGAAGAGTCCCGCAGGAAGGCAAAGCGGCGACTGAACACGAACTGATCACAACCATTAGTCAGTACCCCCACCCAGCGAGAAGAGAGGGGAAGGAAGTGAAAAGCCAAATTAAAAAGTAAAAAACGAATAAAAACATATTAACAACATAAAATCGACAGGTGGATGATACCTGTGGATGCCACCTATGGATGGTACCTGTGGATGATACCTATGGATGACACCTGTGGATGCTACCTGTGGAATAAAAAAGTTGCGAAAGCAGAAGCTATAAATGTTAACGAAATATGCTTAAAACAGGACTTGCTAGCGAAATACAAATATATATATATATATGATATAAAGATTTCACATAAACACGTGAAACAACAATCAATTATCAAACCACAATAAGAAATGGGAAAACAAGACTAAGATCTTTCAACCGTAACAAGCGGTATTCGTCAGAGTCAAAAACCCAACTGTTTTTTTTCAAAACCCAGATGGGTTTTTGACTCTGACGAAGACCGCTTGTTACGGTTGAAAGATCTTAGTCTTGTTTTCCCATTTCTTATTGTGGTTTGATCATTGATATATATATATATATATATATTTCTAAGTATCCTGATTCATACGGCTTCAGAATATATAGAGTAATGTGGGTATTTCTGTAAACCCATCTGAAGGAGTTTTATAACAAACAAACAGATACTAAAACATTAATATATTAAAAAGCTGGTTGTATTGATTGTTCAATATGAGCAAAAAGTTTCGACATAAATTAATTTTACTATCAAAACCAAAGTCACTTTTTCAGAAAATGAAAAGTCAAAAATAGGATTCTTTCATAAATCTATGAAAACAATTCAATAATAGCTTAGACAAGCTAAAACAAGCCTCACTATTAAATAATAAAAAAAAAAGAAAAGTTGTTCCTGCATTTTTCTAGGAATAAATCTGAAGAAGAACATTGCATGTTTAAAATGAGTTGGTTTTGATAATTTTCAAAATTACTACGATGATTGACAGCAGAAATATCGAATAGTTATATTAAATTATGAGTAAACTTTCACAACTCAGACCTTGATAAGATGAAATAGATTTCTGGAAAAACACTTGCGGGAAGATATATCCTGTTGAGGTAGCCACCTTATATTTCATTTCAGATTCCCATCTCTCTAAAGCCACTCCCCATAAATCTTCCACAAATTGTATTTTTACCAATTCAAAGAAACAATGTCTTATTTTGAACTCATGCATATGATAGATGACATATCAACCAATTCGTGCAATGTATACACAATATCTCTCTAACATTTTGTTTGTACCTAAAAAACTGGATTTCTATATGAATTTAAATTTTAAGTTTTTGCAGAAATAGAATTAGTCGATAATTTTTTAAACATTAATAGCATGGGTATAAAAAGAAATAAAATCATGTATTATCATACAAAAATTATTTACTTATTTACAGGACGTAAATAACTATTTACGGCTTGAATAGTCAATATTTATTGATTAAAACAATTTTATTTCTTGGCGTTTACTGTTAAATATATTAAGCCAATGAGTCAACAATTATCGAATTTTGTGTAAAAATTTTTATGAAAAGAATTAATATTTCATATACTGAATACAACTTGCGATATTATAAGTTAGCGATGAAATAGCAGTGTCTTAAAGTATAAATCGAACTTAAAAGAGTACGTTCTCTTCTGTATTGTATGAGTGCAGACAATTGGTACGTTTTCAGAAATAGTACTGACCAATTGGACTCGTAATAATAGCATTCTGACAAAAGGATAAAATAGACAAAAATGTCGCTCTATACATCAGAAAAGCTCTCAAAAACATCCCCATAATAAGATATCTCTTAATAGAAGTGGGGTGAGAAGAACAATAATCAAAATATCGCTCTATACATCAGAAAAGCTCTCAAAAACATCACCATAATAAGATATCTTAATAGAAGTGGGGTGAGAAGAACAATAATAAATTTCAAATTTTGAATAATAAACAAAACATCTGTACAAGTAATTTCTGAGTAGTATAAAAATCAAAAACAAATATTTGAAGTGGCCTACATTGAACTATACTACAAATAAAGGTATCAGTAATGTATTACAATACATGATTATATATCACATGACTTGTTTCAGTTTGATTGTAACGTTGTATATAAACTTCTTTCAATTATTGAGACGTTGATTTTTATCTATCATGTTTACAGTGAAATCTTTATATATATATGACATCGGCCAGTGGACGCATTTACGACTCCGTTCCTTCATTCTTTCTCCTTTTATTTTCTTTCATTCTACTCTCCTGAAGACGGCAAGACGCCGAAATTATCGAGATTCATGAGTGTTCGTCCTTTTTCTTGTGTTCTCTAGCTGTAACTTTAATTATATATATATATATATATATATATATATATATATTATATATCTCAATGATCAAACCACAATAAGAAAATGGGAAAGCAAGACTAAGATCTTTCAACCGTAACAAGAGGTCTTCGTCAGAGTCAAAAACCCAACTGAACCAAAAACCCAAACTCAACGTTTGGGTTTTTTACTCTGACGAAGACCGCTTGTTACCGTTGAAAGATCTTAGTCTTGCTTTCTCATTTTCTTATTGTGGTTTGATCATTGATTGTTATTTCACGTGTTTATGTGAAATCTTTTATATATATATATATATATATCAATGATCAAACCACATTAAGAAAATGGGAAAACAAGACCAAGATCTTTCAACCGTAACAAGCGGTCTTCGTCAGAGTCAAAAACCCAACTGATTTTCTTATTGTGGTTTAATCATTGATTGTTATTTCCCGTGTTTATGTGAAATCTTTATATATAATATATATATATATATATATATATCATTTCTCGCTCCGGCCTTCGACGTGAGGAGATCTCTCTCACTTCGTCCTCTCCTCTAGTCTACTCCTGATGACGAACAACAGTTCGAAATATTGAATTCTACAAGTGTTCTTTTTATTCTTTTTTCCGTGTCGTGCTTTGTAAAATTTAAAGTTATATATAACAGTTTATATATAACAGCTATATATATAGCAGTTTAACTGTTATTGTGTCCAGTTTGGATCGTTTGGCCTTTTATTAAGTGAATATATATATATATATATATATATATATATATATATACTTTAACACAGAGAAAAGAAAACAGAAAGACACTACAGAACTCAGTTGGATATTTTGACATCCGTCGTCATCGGGAAGAAGTGCGAAGTACTCGCGTTGAGAAGTAAACTGCTACAGTAGCAGTTTGCTTCACAACGCGAGTACTTCGCACTTCTCCCGATGACGACGGATGTCGAAATATCGAAGTGAGTTCTGTAGTGTCTTTCTGTGTCCTTTTCTCTGTGTTAAAGTGTTTATTGTCCACACGGACCTTTCATTATTATTATATATATTTAATATATATATATATATATATATATATAACAAAACTATTAACAGAAACAAATATTAAACTCATTTTTTAAATATTTTGACCAACCACTGATGATTCAACCAAAGGCTTGCCTGGCCTTTTTTAGACTCATAATGGCCTTCCTGGTTGTGTTTAATCTCTGATGATCCCTGTTTATGTTACAACGTTCCGTTTATGGGATCGATATGTTCATATATGTATCTATGTATATTGTTTTTGTGTAAGTGTATATAGTTATAAGTACAGACCACTTGTAAGCAAAGCAGTATGCTACTAATATTTTATTCTTTTGCCTAGACAAGGCTAACTCCGTTTATTTTATAAAAGGATTAGTATATGTATAAAGTCTGCTAAACATTGTTTGTGGTTAGATTTGTTCAGTTTTACAAAAAAAAAAAATAAAAAAAAGGGTGACTTTAAGCGGACAGTTGCATTATTGTAGCAAACTGAAATTTGTTGAAGGTAACATTAACATAATTGTATGTTATTCGAAGAAGGTGAATCAAAGTTTGAAATAGAGCTGCGCGCCTTTTGGGCTGCCAAGCACACTTTGGGTCTAATCAATTACTAATAGTCCAAGTTTAAGTTATGCAGGTCACTCAAGGGTAGGTCCTTACTACTTTGAAACTGCATTTCAAGTTGGCTATAACAAAGTCAGTTAGAAACAACTTACCAAAAGCTAATCTTTGTTTAATCAACGACCACCATTATATCGTCAATTATAAAACTATTTATAATTATAAATTTACCATACTCTCTCTTGATAACACACAATCATAAGGACTAAATTGCTACTAACCGGAAATATTATGAATAATACTGTGTGTATGTACCAAAATGTTACTCTTTTAATGATTGACATTTCAGTAACACAAAAAAACATATACGTTTTACATAAAAGCAACCGTTAAAATATTTTTTTTATATGAAGGCAATTAAACAGACTCCTGTACAGAATTAACAAGCAACGAAACATTATATTACCCATTATTCGAATATTTCAAATTGAAATAATTCATTTATTTACTTAAGAATATCAGAGAATGAATAAACATAAACTAATAAAGTTAATAAAATAAGTTTAATTATTATTCATCGTATGTAATTTGCTCATAGTGAAGGCTCAACCATTGTCGAGTAGAAAACAAAATTTTTATTATCTGTTGGAAGGATATTAATTGTCTCACAAATTATGTTATTAAACTTGAGTTGTACTAATCACCTGCGTAAGAACGTAGCCAGATATATTGTCCACACTTCAGATTGTGTTAAAAACGTCTTTCATTTACAGCTTACTCTTCTACTTTAAAATGTCACTTTAATAAATCCTTCCATCGAACACTACCGACTACATTTCTTGAACAAATTAAGTAACATTGATTGTGGACTACTTGTATGAGTGACACGACATGCACTTTTGCTGACTTACCCATGGTTCAAAGGTATGAATTATAAAACAAGTTACACATTCAACCCGTAAATAGAACAAAAGGCATTAAGCATCTATAAGAGAAGGGAAAGCGTGGGAAAATGATATTCGCTTTTCTCAGAGATCTTCCAAATAACATCGTCAATCACTTCCAGAATGAGTGTGAAAGACGGTTGACTTTTCCTCCAACACTTTTCAAGTTTCAGAATAAAATCAAAAAGATCCTAGGTTTTCCTAACAAATAGAGGTATCACGTTGAGCCTATAACAATTTAAACAAAGAGTAAGAAACTTTACATTCTGTCATATTAAAAACTGATGTTTAACTGATAGTTATCAAATGCGTAATTGTGTGGTATTTATCCCAGTATAAACCGAATGAAACAGTTTGTTTCAGCCTGTTTTTACTGACTTATACCATGCTGAAAAATACACTAATTTTTTTCTCGCTAAGGAGCTCTTTCACCTTAATAAATTATCAGTTTTAAAGTTTTAGAATGAACAAACAGTAACGATGATAAATATCTTAACAAATTAGTAAAATTATATTCATAGTATATTTCATTTGATTTCGCATTCATCTATAATCCATTTATAGATCGTAATGTATGATGAAATATTAGGTTTGGTTCAGAGGAAGTAGTTGGAAGATTGATTACAATGCATAAGTAAAATCACTTAGAGAACACTTCTGTGTTCTATGAAGCCACTGTAGTTTATATCAATTCATCATCATGACGTCACGTGGTCATTTTATCTCGCACGTATAAACCGAATGAAACAGTCTATTTCAAGCCTGTTTTTACTGACTTATACCAGTGCTGGAAAATACACTAATTTTTTTCTTGCTAAGGAGCTCTTTCACCTTATAAATTATTAGTTTTAAAGTTTTATAATGAACAAACATGTGACGATGATAAATATCTTAGAGGAATTAGTAAATTATATTCATAGTGTATTTCAATCTACTAGAAAAACTACTAGTACTTCAATCTACTCAATCACATTATAGCATCGTATTTATTGATGCAAATATTAGAGTTTGTTCAGAGGAAGTAGCCTGGAAGAATTGACGTTACAATGCATAAGTAAAATCACTTAGAGAACACTTCTGTGTTCTATGAAGCCACTGTAGTTTATATCAATTCATCATCATGACGTCACGTGGTCATTTTATCTCGCACGAAAGAGAACATCCATCGAGTGTCAATATTACAGTGATGCAATAAACTGCAAGTGTTTTAGATAAATTTAAATCTTATAAACAATATGTGAAGATAAAGAAGAGGAATAGTATAATTCTAGTGTTTTTCAATCTACTAGAAAAACTACTAGTACTTAAACTACTCAATCACATAAGCATTTATTTATTAGCATAAAAAGAGTTTAATGCCTGAAGAATTGACGTTCAAAAAAAAATATACTAGCATCTTTCACAAGTTCTTCCCTCGAATACTACCCTCAAGTAGTACTTTAACTACTCAATCACATAAGCATTTCTTTATTAGAAAAAAAAGAGTTTTATGTCTGAAGAATTGACGGTAAAAAAAAATATACTAGCATGTTTTAGAAGTTTTTCTCAAATACTACCCTCAACCCCGTCTTACTTTTTCTTGTAACTTTCAATTTACTTGAAGAGATTCTTCTCTTTAAAAGAATGAATTCCACCTTTATCCTAATAAACATTAGGAGAGAAAAAAAGTGAATAGACTTTTAAAGAATAATAAACTAAAGCTTCTTTGAACATCTAATGAAATAAGAATACAATATCAGAAAAGATTACTACAAGCAATTCTTTTTCTTCAAGAAAAACAAATGTTTCATTGTTTTTTTTCATTAAAAACAATGAAGAGTCAAAAATTATAATGAAGAAAAAATTTTACAATTATTTCATTTATTATCGTATTCTTCTTCATTAAAAGGCACTGAAAAGTGGAAAGAATTTCATTAAAAGAAAAATACCAGAGTTCTTTTCATGTTATATCCATTAAGAGGTAAAGTGTAAATAGAAGAATACTTTCGTTTATTATTCTCTGTACAATAAAATTAAATGTAAAATAAATCAAAGAAAAACATACTAAACTTTCTTGAATCTTATGGTTCAAGAAAGTTTATTGAGCCATAAGTTCTTTCTTGAATTACAAGATGGTGCTTTGCTGCCGTATCCCTATTAGTAGACAGTAATTCCTACTTCAAAAAGGAGTCCAAATATACCCATACATAAGGAAAAAAAATGCTATGTACAGAATGTACAGAATATCTGCACAATTAGAAAAATTGAGTGTTAGTTTACCTTTTAATTGGTTTTTCTTTTGTTCCTAAGGAGTTTTTTCATTCCAGGAAAAATTGTTTTTCTAGAATCTACGTTTTCTAAAAGTTGATCATCAGTCCCAAAAAATCAATAGCAAAAGCTAGTCAATATGATTTGCAAAATTTTCATATAAATTTCCAAATCCATTATCTACGCATTTTGAAAATAAATAGATATTAACTATAGAAATGACGTGCAATGCTCTTTCTTATTCAATGCTCTATATGTTGAATACGATCTAAACAAACTCATCGAGTTTTGTGATTAGGCATTAAGAAAATTATCATATAATCGAAAAATTTTGGACTAAGATATTCTCTAGTAAAGAAGGAAATTACTTTTTTAAAAAAAAAAATGTTAATAAAACGTTAAAATAAAAAAGTACCAGAAGTCCTTTTTCATTTTCGACTTTATTTCAACAGAATAATATATCCAAAAAAAAGAAACAAAAAAGAAAATTACCTCATAATGTTTTTGAATTTCAACTTCATTATAAAGGTTATTGCGCGCGTGAATTAACTACAATTATAATACTACAGTTTGGGTAGTAGATTATAGCTGAAGTTCAAACAATCTTCTCTTTGTTGTTATAATTATCAATTTAGATAAACTTTTTTTATAACTATTAAAACCTTCTATTTTAATTTTATTCAGGTAAAGTAAATTATATTATACCGTATTATATTGCTAGTTCTTCAATAATATTATAATTTATTTTGTTTTTTTTTCCATATAGTCTAAATTTAATTCATTTCACAGTAATATACCTGACTCTTTATAAAATGCGAACAATAGGTCGTGAGATATGTATCTTCTTGGGGAATACATTATCTATTCACGTTCACTCAACTTGCAACTTACATTCAATCACCCACCGTTTCGTTCAATCCTCCATTATTCCTTCAGATTGGGAACAAAATATAAATGTATCAGTTTACATCAGTTCTTACAAATCATAAAATAATCTAGATAAATAATTTTTTGAATTTTATTATTCAATAATAATCAATATTTATGTTATTTTAATACTAATTACACTTTTGTTGCTCTTAAGAATTTTAAATTTATCTACTTCAATGTAAAGAAGGTGTGGATAGAAATCATGAATGTGTAGACATTTTTTGTCCGATTTGAGGTTTCTTGGCACTTATTTTTTACATTTTCATAAAGTTTGATATACACAGTGTTTTCAAAAAGATGATTATAACGCTATATTTCCTTCATATGAATGGTACTCTGGAGAATGCATTTCAATAAAGATCAAGTTACGAAAATCATCTTGTGAGATGTTTCCAGAAAAAGCATAGTTGCAAGTGGATTGAATATAAAACATATATCAATCATACATGTACTCACAAAGCCATGAAATATTAAAGCAAAAAAAAAACAGAATAAACTTCAGATCATATTACATGTCAAAAGTATAGAGGTAAAGTTAAAGGTTCCTCGAAAAATGCAAGATGGTGTCAAAGATAAACTAGAGTCAGCAAATCCATATCAACGCATTTTGAAAATAAATAGATATTATCCATAGAAATCACATACAATACTGTATATGTTGAATACAATCTAAACAAACATTGAGTTTTGTGATTAGGCATTAAGAAAATTAAGATATATTCAAAAAATTTTGGACTAAGATATCCTTAGAAATCATTCCTTATCCTTATTCCTTATTCCTCATTCCTTTCCTTATTCCTTATATCATTACAAATTTTTACGTTAAGGGAACTGCTAAACGTCAAAATCTACGTAATTGGAATTATCATAAATGTCACTGTATATTGGTTAAATGTGTTACAACTATACACAGCTTCCCATAATGCATTTTTCTGGTATTTGTATATTCACAAACAAAATTTTCTTCATTAATAGATAATTTTATAAAGAAGAATGAATTAAATACCTTTACTTGGTCTTGCTCTCCCTGGTATTCGATCGTTTGAAAGATGGTCCAAGTATACCTTCTTCTGATTTCCATTCTGGCCAGATATCTTCGGTACCACTGCTGTATCAGCAAAGCTGCCTTCATTGCTACAAAAATATACAAGAGATATCAGAATCAATAAAGAGTCACCTCAATAAGCATTGTAATTTTTAACTCAACATTTACTAAATTCATTACTTTATTTTACTAAATGAACGTGGCCTTGTTAATTTTGAAAAACAGATCGTAAGTAACATAGAGTCAATAGTTTTGAGGAGGCATTAAGGCTCTTTGCTAATAACGTAGAAGCCAATGAAAGAAAAAACCGCCAACTAGTAAAGGCTTTTTCAAGCCCACAGCTTCCTTCTTCCATTGGCTAACACCCTAATCTTTAATAGTCCCAGCCTCCATGGCAACTGACTTTATAAGGTTCACAACAGTTCAAGTCTTCATTTACCTTTTGATGCCTGAAATTAATTATTATTTATACAACTTTAGTTTTAACTTATAATTTATTTTAATCATCTTCTTTATTCATCAAGTGTTTAATATTTATATTCCCGGATTTTCTTTATTTTCAGTTATTTTCTTCTTAATATTCTTCATTATTATTATTTGTTTAATTTTTTATTATTTATATTTCCTCTTTTTCTCCAGTTTCTCAGCTCTTCACTTATCCCTAGTTTATTTTTTTTTACTTGACTTGAACCAGGCACGCGTGTGAACACTGTTGCGTACTTGGCAAGTACGCTTGGTGTCCCTATCTCAATTCTCCTGATGACGGTTCAACAAAAAATTAGAAACTATAAGTGTGTATATACGTATCTTTACTCTGTGTCTATGGTTTACTTTGGAACGTTTGTTGTCCTTTGTGGGTCGTTTTCATGTTGATAATATATATATATAAAATTATTCGCATCATATAAATATATATAGTAAAGGGGCAGCAGTCTTCTAGACGATACAGATTGAATTAGAAACTGTGCAGAGCTCGATGACCAACCCTTTTTATTGAGTCCAGCCCTTGTTCGTTACAGATCGTCCTTTGCACTAGGGTATATTTTGATATATATATAGTATATATAGATTATAATAACTATTTTTTTCGACCTGATTAAATGTTTAAACACGCTCTAGACAGAATAAAATTATTAGAAATCTGTGGGAGTCGAACACAAGCCCTCTGTATTGGAGGTCCAGCCCGCGCTACCGACTGAACTACGGGGATTTTGGCAAATTAAGCTTTCAAAAAGATTAAATAAATATTTTTCGACCTGAATTATAATGATTTAGTTATAATAAATTTAGAAAGAGATAATTAATGAATAATCGATGAGAATATGAAATAATTATTTAATATATCAACAATGATATTTATTATAGTTAAAAGAAGTTTTATATATTATTAAATTAATGTAAGTAAAATATTAACATCACACAATTATTATACATAATCAAAAAACACTTTGTTATAACGCCTATATTTTCTTCTTTTGATATATCTATTTCAATAAAAATGATTGAATGAGGCTCTCGAAGCATCGGAAGTACAGGAAAACTCTTAATTAAACTAATTCTTTCTAAATTAAGGATATCAGGACTAATTGATTTGGCTGTAGCATCTCAGGAATTTACAACTTCTTCCAGTTGTCAAGAGAGGAACTGATGCTGATATCTATAATGCTTGTATCAGTCTTTCTTGTTAGGCAAATTTACTAAATTCCATTTAACTCGCAATATCAGAGTTCAGGAAGATGAGAAATACTTTAAATATCTGATAAATATTGGTGAAAACAGAGTTGAAAACAATGAAAATAAAGAGATTAATACTCCCGAAGACATGTCCATCCGTGCACATAATATTGATTAGTGTATTGATACATTTAATCTTCATTCGCCAACCTACAAATATTGTTCACAGAAAATTCTATATAAGTTCCATTTAACGAGACACACAGTGAAATTAATCATAGGTTTATTAAATAATTTTATTAAATAATAAACAATATCTGTCAGACATTTCGTGTGTGTTTGTTTGTGTAGGGAAAGAACCCACACATTGTCCTCAACAATTTCTTGACTCACTAGAGTTGTCTGGATTGCTCCAACATAAGCTAGAACTCAAAACAGAAGTTCCTGTCATATGTATTTATGAGAAACATTGATCCACCGCGCTTATGTAATGGAATAAGACTAATAACTGTGGAGCTTTATGATAATGTCATTGTTTATAACATTATCGCATCACGGTGTCAAGGGGAAATAGTTTTAATTCCAAGATTGAAAATACTTTATCTGAAGAGAACAACTCAATTTCCAATTCAGTTAGCATTTACCATGACTATTCATAAGTCTCAAGAAGCGAACTACATGTAGCTCTCAGTATGGTCAACAGAAAGAAAGCATTAAAGTTTTTATTTGCAAAATTAAATTTATTAAATTTACTTTTTTACTTAGATTTTGCTCTAATTACTGTTTTAATTATTTTAGCATTATTGTTATAAGAATATAAGAAATTTCTGATTTTATCTAAATATTTCTTTGTAACTTTCTGATAACTTGTTCACATAAGTTTTTAATATTTTAAACGATTTTAACATATTTTAACGGTTTTCTGTAAAAATGTTTTCCCTCTTATTACGTAATTGCATACAATTTTACATATTTTATTGTTTGAATGTCCATTATTTAACAAGGTTTGGTTTATGAATTTAATATTAGTTTGATTATCAGTCAAATGTTAAAGTATATGGCGGGTGGGTGGATAGGGTTTTAGCAGTGCATCTTATAACTGTGTTGGTACTGAATACCAGCATTGAGTGCCCGAACCAACTCAATTCTTTTATATCGATGTTCAGATTAAGTCATTTCATTATCAAAAATACCATTGAAAAAATTCAATTTATAATCTTTTTCTATCACCTACGTGAAACTTAACAATGATATTCATTCAAATTCTAAATTAACTTAACGTATTTCTTGAATATCATCTAATAGTAGAAAGTATTCGACTATATATTGGCCATTGAGAAAAGGCTTCATTTATGAGTTGTTCAATTCGATTTTTCATGTGACACATGAAAATCATTAGCAAACAAAACGGGCTTCTATTCTCTTCTGACGAATGACAGATTTTTTCTTCAATATAGATGAAAGGTTTCTTTATTGTACAGATATCTAGCAGTTTTTTCTTAAAAAGCCGTAGTGACAGATGTTCATTATCATACACTGGCTTACAAATTCTGTCTATTGTATGTTGAACTGGGACACGAGTAAACAAGACACTATATTTTGGATTTTAAATTAAAGATATCTATAAATTCATTAGTTGACTTAAGCATGTAATTTATTTGATTATTGCTAAATAGCAAGTAACAGGTTACCTGCAACATTATGGGTCTGAGAGGTCATTCTTGTTTGTTTTCACCATTCCATTATACAGTCAGGTGAAAATTAACGCATTATGAGCTTAAATATTTTGACCTTCAACCCCTTTTAGCTTCATCCATGAAGTTTATTCGGCTCATTATTCAGTTAACTGGTAAGTTTTGCTTTGCGGCAGGCTTTACTTGACTAATCCTTTCCAGAGTTCGAGTAAGTTTCAGTTGGTATATTCACGATTCATATCTAAACATATCGCATAAGCCTTCTCACCTTATAATTACATCCGGATGATCTTTGAGACGTTTAACTGGCATGCAACAATTCGTAATTCTTGAAGAAACAAATTAATTTAAGTAGTTGGTTGGCCACTATTTTCGTGTGTTGAAATATACGTAACTAGTTTTAATTCTAACGTAGTGCAATCAGTTATTATGTGGTATTTACTCATTATAGGGTAAAAAGCTAATAAAATTGTCTCCACATATAAAAATTTAATGGTATAAACAACGCGTTTCAAATACGTAGTGTTCTTTCTTAGGCATTAACTAAGGGTGAGTGTCTTTGGTACAACTGTTTGTTATACTACAGACACTCACCCTTAGTTAATGCCTGAGGAAGAACACTACGTGTTCAAAACGCGTTGTTTATACCATTAAATTTGTATATGTGGAGACCATTTCATTAGCTTTTTACCCTACAATACGTAAGTAGTGTATTTCTCTTTTGTTTATGTTGGATTTTAGTTATCAAAGTAAGGTTGTAGATTCTTTTCTCTCTATGATCATGTATTAACTTATGTATATTTACTAAATCTGCATGAGTTAAAAAGTTTTAATAAACTGTATTTCACAACAAACTAAATAACTATAAAAAATAATACAAATTATATTTATTTAATAATAAATCCTGTAGTTGAAAATAAATCAATACTTCAACGAAACTTGTAAAAGTTGTTCAAGTTTTATTTGTTATAGTTCGCTTTTGTTGAGTTAATTTACTTTATAACTAATATAAACTTCTCTCATTCCACTAGAATATTTTTACATAAATTACTCAGCTCTCAAAGTTACCTTGTAGCTAATAAGACAGTTTTTTTTTTGTTTAACTTATTCAATATAAGAGGAAATTTTATTTGCGGTTAAGTCCAAAACTAAAAGTTATTTAAAAATTTAAAGTGGAATTCACTCAACTTTTTACTAAGTAAGCCTATAATCAAACTCGTTGATAGCCAACTTAATATTTGATTTATGCTAAAGTAGCTGAATGTATGTTACTTATCTTGATAACTTAATGTATCGTCTAGATGTATAAACTCACAGATAATTAATTTGATTACATTATTTTTTTTTTAAATATAGCTTTATCTAATTTATCAATTATATTAACAAGATGCAAATATTGTTTTAGAATAATATGGCAAGTTACAAAAGATCTAATCTCATTTTTTATGCAATATTTTCTCTTTAAATATCAAAGGTTATGAAACCT